>JAFFST010046646.1:223398-257251 GCA_022414735.1 Noturus placidus | reverse complement strand
CCTTGTGCCGCAATGAGTAGGAACTACTAAACGTCGGTCGCTAATCGATCGCAGATTACGTGTGGGAACGTAAGCCTTCAGCAGAGAGTTGAGGTAGGAGGGTGCTGTTCCAGACAAGGTCTTGTAGGTGAGCGTCAAGGCCTTGAATTTGATGCGGGCAGCTACAGGAAGCCAGTGGAGGGAGATGAAGAGGGGTGTGACATGGGTTCTCTTCGGTTGGTTGAAGACCAGGCGTGCTGCAGCATTCTGAATCATCTGCAGTGGTCTGATAGAGCTGGCTGGGAGGCCCGAAAGTAGAGAGTTACAGTAGTCCAGTTTTGAGACAACAAGAGCCTGGACTAGTATCTGTGTGGCCTTCTCAGACAAGATTTCATAATTCTTAACCAAGAAAAAAAACAGCAACAACTTTAAGTATAAATTCCCAGGGAACAGAGTGTACAATATGAAAGCATCCATAAACATGTAATTTTAGAACCATAAAAAGTTATGTAGAGTAAAACCTTGTTCATGTAAGGAAATCAAACCTGACTGGGAGTGCTGTCATAGGATAATCACTTTTGTGCATCAGTTAACATCACGCATCACTATACTTGATGATTTTAAGCACATCCTGGGTTATTTTATTCCTCTTGCACCACAGCAGATGTCCTGCTTTTTATTCTCTCATAGTCATGTTTAAGGTTACCTCTGAGAAAGTTATTTCTTATCACTTGCACTATAGCTGCAATAAACAAGCGTTCACTCAGCAGCTTCTCTTTTTTCCTCCTTAGAATTTAATAATACAAAATATGAATTTTGTTAGAAGTACTTGTAATGCTTTTGCCCTTAATGGACGTAAAGAATCATTTGTCTTGCATGTGACTATCTACATATATTTTCAACATATTTTTGTTTACTCACAATGTAACTGTACTGTCTTCAATCGTCCCCATGATGGGGTCTACATCTTTCATATTTGCTGTCCCTTGTCACCTCGTCTGCATTGTGATTGGTTGGTCTCCTTTGATTGGTTGGTTTGCAGACAGACAGGTAGACAGAGGCAGTCCGTTGCTTGGGGACAGTGGGCAGGTAGGTGGGGTTTTATCCGATTAGTCTCTCGGCATGGAAAAGCTCAGCATGGCATCCGTGTCACCGGATCACTTTTGGCCCATCTAACACAATGTGTGCTAACCCAGGGACGTTGTGTGTGTGTGAGTGTGTGTGTGCTGCTGTTTTTTTTTTTTTGTTTGTTTTTGTTTTTTTTCCTTTTATTTTTTTCTAACATGTCCTTGTAGTTGTGTGTGATTTAATTTCCCTGTCTGTCAATGTACCTGCTATTTTCTGTGTGTGTGTACTCGCACCTGCTTTCGTATGGCTGCGCTGTCCAGTGATTAAGTGCAGATAACTTTTTGTCTCCTTCCAATGTTGAGCTCTTGCTTTAGTCTAAACCATGAATAAAGCAAGCGGTCATGTTCATATTTCTTTCATGGGTGGTGACTAATGAAAAGTTCAGTACCGTATTTTCCATACTATGTCACATCCGAATGTAAGGTCTGCTTAGAGACAAAATAGGATTATTAAGTACACCTACTTTGGTATTAGGTAACCTAATTTGATCAGTTACACCTTCTTGGTATAGTACTGACTGTAGCTCATAGGCTGATGTACGCTTAATCCCATCATATGTTTTACCTGCATACACTATATGGCCAAAGGTTTGTGGAAACCTGACTATCACACCCATGTGTGGTTCGTCCCCAAAGAACTGGAACTGAGAGGCCTATACCAGTTCCAACATGACAATGCCACTGTGGACAAAGCAAGGCCCATAAAGTCATGGTATGCCAAGGCTGAAGTGGAAGAACTCATGTGTCCTACACAGTGCCCTGACCTCACCCCTTCGGGATGAACTGGAACGCTGACTGCACCCCAGGCCTCTTCACTTGACCTCAATAGCCAACCTCACTAATGCTCTTGTGGTATAATTAGCACAAATCCCTACAGCCACAACCCATAATCTAGTGGAAAGCCTTTTCCCAGATGAGTGGAGGTTATTATATCAGCAAAGGGGGCACAAGTCCATGTTAATGCCCATGGTTTTGGAATGGGCACATATGGGTGTGCTGGTCAGGTGTCATACAACTTGTACAATTTTATAATAAAGAGCGTGATTCCACTTCAGTTTGTATTTCCTAAAGATGCTAGAATTACTCAAATATTGGCCTGAAACACTGGATTAGTGTACAGTATATCTTTACAAGCATGTATTTTATCTTTACAAGCATGTATTTTAAGTCTTTATGCACACACAGATAATTAATCTAACAGTGTAATTAACACGTATCTTAGCTGTTAATTGTTTGAACGTTAACTAAATAATGAATATCTGAATTAACTCCTGTTTATTCCATTAATGGCTAAAATGTCACAATATGAGCAAATAGTAAATAGTTTGGTTCTTGGTGATTTAATTCACAGAATTCATAAGTGAGACCCACTGAAGAATAAACCCACTGATCAACATCTAATAACACTTGTAATTAAGTTTATTCTCCTTTATGTCATTTGCATGTAACGTAAGTGTGTGCGTTAGGGGGCAGTGTCATACTGTACACCAATCTAGAATGTACAGAAAATGACCATTTTAATGACAAAAAAAAAACAGAAAAGGTCTCATATTTTACAGTAAATAAGAAAAAAAATAATTGGTGGAATTTGTAAACTGAAATTCATTTTATTATTATTATTATTATTATTATTATTATTATTATTATTATGTACATGTCTGATTCTTCACTAAGAATTTTCTCTGCCAATTCATTGTTACTTCCTGTTTTTGTAATGCTATGAAGATAGATTCTACAAGTGCTTTTATCATTTGCACTTTTGCCAGAAAGCTTGTTCCTCGAATAGCTTCACTTTGCATTTGTGCCAGTTGTGTTTCAGTTCTCGTCCAATCCCCAATGTTACTGTACACTTCCCTGCTCCTAACACAAATCAGTGTTTTCTAGGTGCACATTACTGCATCCTCGCATGGCACACAATTTTGGAGTTGCACTGTGACTTGTTTGTAAGCAAGACAAGCTTATTCCTAACCCCATTTTTGTTCTTTTTAAACAGATGTCAAAAATAAATATGAGCTGTGCTACATAATGCAATAATTTAAACATCTATATATTGTTTCACTCTGTAAATTGCAAGACTTGTTAGATAGGAACAAAAATAAAAATGCATCTGATGGTATGGAAAATACAATAAATTGGTGACTGACTGTGTTCTCGTTGTTTTGGTTTTTTGTTTTGTTTTCTGTGTTCCTGCAATCAGCTGCCTTATTAGGTCGACGTGAGGAACATGGGTTTGAGTAGTGGACTGTGTTTGTTATGTTTCTCTTGCATATTTTCTGAATCTCTCTGTTCTTCTCTGCTCAGGACGAATGAAGCTTGCCACATGACGCTGTGATGAAGCGAGTGTGTTGAGAAACTGCGTTTCAGCTCACAACCCAAGTTTATTTTACATACCGGGAACAGGGACGAACCAAACTGGCAAATCAGGGATATGTACAGCATTTCTGAGAGAGGCTTGACTGTTCTGTTAGTGACTGAAGAATCTGGCATTCCCTCCGAGCTGTGTGCTGCTTCGGGGAGAATGTGAAGACTTCCTCCATCATGTCAGTGTTCGTGGACATCTATGCACTTTAGAACACGCTGATCTGATTATTCATGGTGTTAATAACCCAGTCAAGCTTAGGACTATTACATGACTGGCGCTGATCTTTAAGTATATGTGTTCTTTCTCTTTTTTGAGAGGAAAAAATGCTGGTGTATTCCATTTTTTTTATTTTTATTTTTAATTCTTCAATGCACCGTCCGTTTTATTCAAAGCCTAAGAACAAATTGTACTTCCGAAAACTTGTGTAGCAATCACAGTAAGCAATAACGAAGGCAGAGTCTAGCCTGTCTCTTTTTGCGATCATGTTCTTGTCGTGTATTTGGTATTCTGAAGGCAGCATATTGAAGTCTTCCTGATCTAAGCATGTGTACTAACTTTGTCATCAGCAGTGGACTTAGTCATTCCATTCTGCTGTGAGTAGGAATGCTTTGAATTTTCACCCATAGCCAGAATTGCATTTCCACTGTATGAATTTTTCATCTGAAATGAACCACTGAGAGAACGGATATCAGTGACTGTGGGGTTTCTCTAGCTTTGGTTCATTTTAGCATAGCTTTGTGCATTTTTGTTTTGTACACTTTTTAATAAATGCCTTAAATATGATCAGTTTACTTTCCTGCTTCACTTTCCCAACAATGTTGTTGCATCTTTATAAGATGGCTCTCAAAGCCACTGACTCCAAATGTAGGTGATCAGACAAGATATGATTGTTGCAAACAAGTAATAGAGTTCTGTCTCACCCAAAGTCTTTTCCAGAAATGGAAATTCTAGTACTTGAGTAACATCCTGAAGTCAGGACTTACAGGACCAAAGATTAGTTGAGAGACAGGATGAGATTAAAAAATTTAACTTTTTTCCATCCTTCTACCGCTTACTCCTTTTCAGGGTCACGGGGAACCTGGAGCCTATCCCAAGAGTCATCAGGCACAAGGCGGGGGTACACCTTGGACAGGGTGCCAGTCCATTGCAGGGCACAATCACATACACACTCATACACTTATTCATACACTACAGACACTTTAGACATACCAATCAGTCTACCATGCATGTCTTTGGACTGGGGGAGGAAACCGGAGGAAACCCCCGCAGTAAGGGGAGAACATGCAAACTCCACAAACATGGCCCGGCGGGACTTGAAACCCGGACCCTGGAGGTGTGAGGCGAACGTGCTAACCACTAAGCCACTGTGCAACACTTTTTTCCTACTTTTCTCATTTTATTGTATGCATGTATGTATGTGTGTATGTATATGTGTGTGTGTGTGTATGTATGTATGTGTGTATGTATGTATGTGTGTGTGTGTGTGTGTATATATATGTGTGTGTGTGTATATATATGTGTGTGTGTGTGTATGTGTCTATATATGTATGTATGTGTGTGTGTGTGTATATATATATATATATATACACACACATACATATATACATATATACGTATGCATGTATGCATGTATGCATGTATGTAATAAAGCAAACCCCTCATGTCCTGTATATCTGAAGCCAAGCACAGTCTGGTAATTTTACTTTTAATAAAGAGAAAAGAGGCTGGCGAGGGAAGGTCCGTTTATAACTGTAATATAAATGATAACAGTAATTAACACTGGTGGGGGTGGGGGCACGTTTGCCTCGCACCTCGGATTGGGGTTTCGAATCCTCCCCTGTGTGTGCAGAGTTTGAATGTTCTCCCCATAATTGGGGGTTTCCTCTTGGTGCTCTGGTTATCTCCCTAGTCCAAAGACTGTGCTGTAGGGGTAGGATAAGCTCCATGGAGGATGGATGGATCCAGTACTGCTTCCACACCATGAAAAAATTGAAATCCTTCAAAAATTGTTTGAATCAAGTCCTAGCAAATGTAAATTTTTCCAGTCAAATCTGCTGACATGATGGTCACGTGCTCCAATCCCTGAAGCATCAGCAACATAAATGTGCAGAAAGAAATTTCAATGTTTGTATTAAAAGCTTTTTAATACAAAATATGGATTTTAAAAGTCTGTCAATGATCATCAAGTATGTACAAAGAAATATAACAGTGCATTTTCTTTTTATAAAAATGAAAGCATGTATGTAAAATCAGAAATAATCATGATTTTAAGCGAACCAGCCTCTCCATTTTAGATATTGACTCTTAGCAATCACGAGATATTTACAACATGAGATGATCTAAAATGTTCCTTATAAGACTTTACTCAGGCATTTAAAGCCTTTTGTTTATCATTATAGATTTTTTTTATTTTTTTTATTTTTTTTATTTCTGGACTTGTATATTCCAAAGCAGTTTGATGAGGTTAATAATTGGCTGTTCAGTCCTGAGCACTGCCATCATCAAGCTGTACAGCATGTCTGTTTAATAATCACTATCAGTTCATTAATGATTATTTGTGTGTAAGATTTTTGGGAGTTCAGAGAGCCGACTGCAGTTTGGTGACGTTCCTCTCGTGCATGCTGTGATGTCTGACGAGCTCGTCTGAACGAGCAAACTTCTTCTGACAGCTCGGCCAGCGACAGGTAAATGGCTTCTCACCTGAGACAAGACAGTGAGGATAATCAAAAGCAGTTTGTAAATTAGTGCTAAGCTATGTAAGACTTGTCGCTAATGAATCTGAACTCAAACTGGAAAAGTATGAAGACAAAAAGGGGATTACGCACTTGTTTTACCTGTATGAGTCCGTGTGTGAGTCTTGAGGTGGTCCGAGCGTGAGAATTTTCTCTGACATGTCTCACACTGAAAGGGTTTTACTCCTAAAGAGGAGAAAAATAAGAATATGGAGAACTTGAGAGAGCAAGATCGAGCAAGATGCCAGTTCTGATCACTATTTAAAATGTCTGGCCAAGCATGTCTCCAGATCTAAACCCTATTGAGAATCTGTGGGGCATCCTCAAAACAGAAGCAGGAGCACAAGGTCTCAGACAAACACCAGCTCTGTGATTTCATCATGGAGGAGTGGAAGAGGACTCCAGTGGCACCTTGTGAAGCTTTAGTGAACTCCATGCCCAAGAGTGTTAAGGCAGTGCTGGAAAATAATGGTGGCTACACGAAATATTGACATTTTGGGCCCAATTTGGACATTTTCACTTAGGGGTGTACTCACTTTTATTGCCAGTGGTTTAGACATTAATGTCTGTGTGTTGAGTTATTTTGAGGGGACAGTAAATTTACACTGTTACACAAGCTGTACACTCACTACTTTACATTGTAGCAAAGTGTCATTTCTTCAGTGTTGCCACATGAAAAGATATCAAATATTTACACAAATATGAGGGGTGTACTCACTTTTGTGAGATACTGTAAATCTGTTTCAGTTAAGATATTTCATTCATTTTAGCCCCAAATTGAATCTGAAATGATGGTTTAAAAAAACGTTTTTGTAATACTTTTTTTGTAATATTTATTGTTGTAAATCCAAAACCTGTTTTGAAGATCTTGTTTTCAAATGATCATAACTTACAGATTCTGATGAGAATAGGGAACAAATTGTGATGGGTCAGGGAACAGTAAATGCATGTACGCAAATATAAATATATATATATATATATATAAAAACACTTAAGGGTTAGAGGAAAAAGGTGACGTATGTAGGATTAAAGGAAAAAATTGTTCAGGGTGAGTAGAGAGAGGGCGTCTGACCTGTGTGTCTGCGCTGGTGTCTCTTCAGCTGGTCTGATCTGGAGAATCTGCGGCCACAGTCTGTAAAGTCGCACTGGTAGGGTTTCTCTCCTGGAAGCACAATAATAGGAATCCTTACTACACAAAATATTCAGGCTGCCTCTGGGTTTGGCACATAGCTTCCACATGGGGGCAGCACTGAAGTTGAACCTGTAGGGTTTTTTTTTTTATTTTCTTTTTTTAAACATTGCATTAAATAAAATGGTAACCACAAACATCTCACATCAGGCTTAGCTAGCTAGCTGTAAATGTTACACACCGTAATGGAAATGATCGATCAAAATCATGCTGGCATTTGCTACGAAGCACACCAAAGAAAGTTAGCAATCTAACATTAGACATTATACCAAAAACAAAGCTAGTTAATTGGCATTACCTTGGATGCGTACCCAAAATAATATAGTCAGCATTAGACAATATACTAAAACAACATGGGATCGCTGCTATCAGCTGGAGAATGTATCCACGGAATGGTTCTAGTTAGCATTAGACAATATAGCTAAACACTAAACAAAGCTAGCTAACTTGCATTAACTAGAGAATGTGCTCAAGAATGTTAGCTAACTAACATTAAACAACATACCCAAACAAAGCTAGTGAGCTGAAATTAGGTATAGAATGTAAGAAAGAAAGTTAGATAATGTTAAACAATGTACCCAAACAAAGCTAGCTAGCTGGTATTCAGCTAGTAACACTAGAATACCCAAACACCACCAGCCAAAAATTATTAGCTAGAGAATGTGGTCAAGAAATATTACTAGTTAACATTAAACATTATACTATAACAAAGCTTGCTGGCTGCTATTAAGAAGAGATTGTACCCAAAAAGTTAGCTAATGTTAGACAAACAAATACCCAAACAAAATTAAGCTAGATAGTTGGCATTAGCTAGACAACATACCAGGGAAAGTTATTTAGTTAACATTAGACCATACCCAAACAAAGCTAGCTAGCTTCCATTAGAAATGTCCAACTAGCTGGTGAAAAAATTGTAATGCATGGACATAATGTGTATATCCAGATATCTAGCCATGATTAATTGAGAGAATGTGGGTCAGATAGTTATTAAGCCATCAGAATTTTTCTGAGTAATCTACACATTCAATAGCAGGGCTTTAATACACTTTCTCCATAAGTAGGAGTTAACATCTTGTGATTAATTTTTAGTGCTACTATTTACTCTCTCACACGCACATATGCACTGGGAGTGGCTCTAAATAATTGGGTGAGAGACAGTTCAGTGATTGTCCCCATGGTTACAACAGCAATTCTGGTTCCCGTGTGTGTGTGTGTGTTAAGGACTATATTTTTATTTTTGCCGGCTTCTTTCATGGATTTGTGTTGGAACGAGAAATTTATTTGGATAAACATGTTGATAAATGAATCACCACTCACGAGAATGTCCAAGTTGTTTCTCTTAAGGGTTGAGAAATCTTTTTTTTCTTTTTTTTTTTAAATCACAGATTTTTTTATTACTGGAATTGTGTAATCATTTCAGTTAGAGAGTTTAGTCACTTGTGCTACATCCTATAAAGAAGCATTTGGTTGTATTTTTACTGTACATAATAGGCATCTACTGGAATCAGTGCTTTGCATTTATTGCGTGTGATTTGCCATCATTTAAATCAGTGTTGTTGAATATTTTTAATCTGATTGGTCAGAAGGTGATGATTAATCTTTTATAATAGCAGCTCTGGCTATAGTTCCTGCTGTAATTCGAATCACAGGTTTAAACTGATGTACAGGGACTTGTATGGTGGGCAATCTACATCATCTCACTGTTGATTGTTTTCCTATAACAGCATTCCCCATTGTGTTTTATTCCTTGTGACATCTGTATTGCCAGAGTTGTTATCGGTTATAACTGGATATGTTTTTCTCAGTGCTACAATGGTGCATTATGGTATTATTATCCATGCATACGCTTCATATGGTCGTTGTATTTAATAAGGTATTTTAGAACATGAGCGATTCATCTAGTTATCTGGTTTATGTTGAGGTTATGCATCATGGCACCCCCAAAGCATCAGGTAAAAGCTCAGAAGAGTGTGTACACCTCTCAAACAGTGAACGTGATTGGCTCTTACCTGTGTGTTTCCTTCCATGCATCTGCAGGTGTGAAAGTTTGAAGTATCTCTTGCTGCAGCCAGGGTACGAGCACATGAATGGACGTTTCTCACTGGGCTGGGCCGACCTCACGATGGAGGGGGTGATGCTCGGTACTCGTCTCATGTCCTGAAGGAGGGAGAGACAGGCCTTGGGTTAAAAACAGTATGTAATGTAAACACACAGACATACTTATAACTAACAAACTAGCAACTCCTTGTGTGTAAGAAATATCCCTCATTAGCAGCTTCAAATCACTGCTGTTTAGTCTTGCTGATAGAAACAAGAAATTACTCAAGTGCTCCTCAAAAATGATCAGAGTTCACACATGACACTTTGGTGTAAATGTCTGATCCACCTTATCCGATACAGCTCTGTTGTAAGAGAGGTATTGGGGTTGTTGTTTCTTTTTCAGCTATGTTCTTGTTGTTATTTCGAAATGAAAAATATTGACTACCTTTTAAAAGGTGTGTGTCTGTGATTTGAATGGCCTTCTATGGGGTGTATGGTTTAAAAAAAAAAAGTGAAAGGATGGTGTGGACAGGGTCACATTTTGCCCGAAACAAATTTTTGTCTTGAAATGTATCCACATGCCGAAGTGATTTTGGCAAGACACTGAACCCCAAGTTGCTCCTGATGGCAAGTTAGCACCTTGCATGGCAGCTCTGCTACCATTGGTGTGTGAGTGTGTGTGTGAATGGGTGAATGAGACACAGTGTAAAGCGCTTTGGATAAAAGCGCTATATAAGTACGCCATTTAATTGAGTAACACTATTTACATTAAGATGGTCCTTATTCACATATTAATTCCTAAGCGTCATGTTGTCGTTAGCTCTTCATTAGTTTGTGATTAGTACATGCCTTAAATAAGTTTTTATTGGTCACATATACATTAAAGCACAGGGAAAATCTTTTTTTTTATTTCTTTTCTTTTTTTTTTTTTTTTTTTGGGGGGGGGGGTTGAGGGTCAGTATTCGGTCGGACGGAATGTGTGACCTTTAGTTGAACGTATTTAATGGTGACTGTGTATGTATGTGCACCCACCTGAATTCCTCGGAACATGCCGTGTGTGTGTATGTGGTACTGAGCACTGTACATCACAGGAGCAACAGCTGCCGTTGGCTCGCTCTCAAACCCTGTACTTGGACTGCAACATATCAGCAAAGAACACACAGAAGGGTGCAGGTTTACTCAACATGAATAAACTCCGTTCTAAAAACCACAGAACAGTGTGTTATTACAGTCACAACCAGCACACAAGCGCAGATGTATTCTATGGTCTAAAAGTCTGCTTTTCCACAAAGAGTATAATCATATAGTGGATATGGTATATATTTAGATATGTCCAAATCCATAGCAGATAATATCCAACTCGCTGATGCAATTCCACAATGCATTGCAATAGGTTATGTACCCTAATAGGTACAAAACGGGTACTTCTTTTCAGCTCAGTAGGAATATTGTTCTTTCTTTTTTTTTCTTCTGGAAAAGTCATTAAATAAACAGCTTTGAGACCAAATTGGTATTAGATTAGTCGTAATACATTCACCATCGACTTTATTAGGAACACCTGCACATTTATGCATTTATCTAATCAGCCAATCATGTGGCAGCAGCACAATGCATAAAATCATTCAGATACAGGACAAGAGCTTCCAGTAATGTTCACGTCAAAGACTGATATTTGTGAATTTAACCATAACATGGTTATTGGTACCAGATGGGCTGGTTTGTGTATTTCAGAAACTGATCTCCTGGGATTTTCACACACAACAGTCTCTAGAGTTTACACAGAATGGTGCAAGGGGAAGAAAACATCCTGCATGCAGAGGGTCTGCAGGTTAAAACACCTTGCTGACGAAGAGAGATCAGAGGAGAATGACCAGACTGGTTTGAGCTGATAGGAAGTCTATAGTAACTCAAATAAAGCACTCTTTACAACCATGGTGAGCAGAAAAGCATCTCAGAATGCACAGCACATCAAACTTTAAGGTGGATAATAGCAGAAGACCACATCAGGTTCTACTCCTGTCAGCCAAGAACAAGAATCTGGAGCTATAACGAGCACAGACTCACCCAAACTGGACAGCTTGACGTTTTGTTCATGCTGAGATGCTTTTCTGCTCACCACTGGTGTAAAGAGTGATTATATGAGTTGCTAAATCCTTCCTGGAAGCTCAAACCAATCTGGCCATTTTCCTTTGACCTCTCTTATCAACTATCCGTTTCCACCCACTTACTCGCACTATTCTGTGTAAACTCTGTTGTGTGTGAAATTCCCAGATGATCAGCAGTTTCAGAAGAACTCAAACCAGCTCATCTGAGTCATTTACAAGCAAAGTCATTAACTTAAGCTCTTGACCTGTGTCTGCATGAATTTATGCATTGTGCGGCTGCCACATGATTGGTTGATGACTTAACTGCATAAAAGTGCAGGTGTATAGGTGTTCCCAATAAAGTGGACAGTTCTAATTGTTCTAATATTCCAATGGTTTTATTTTAAATATACTTTTAGTTTTCTCAGTCAAATACTTTCTCAGTTTTAGTTGCAGATACAAAAAAAAAGCATAGCGGTTGAAAAAAGTACCTGCTAGTACATATGTATATTATATATTATGTGAAATATCCTTGTTAGCATGTTTCATCTATTGACATGGAAATTATGAAAAGCAAAGAAAGAATTCTTCCTGGATAATTACTGAACTGAAGTACTAAATTATCTTCTTTCCTCCAGAAAACACTGGTTGGTGTGTGTTGTATGAAAAACACCGTCTGAGTTTATGAATGTTCAGAGCACTGATAAAGTTCAGGGTCAGGATGTGTGGGTAGCACCCGATGAACTGCTAAGGCTACATAAAGCCTTCTTTGTCCTGTTAGTTTAACATCTCAGACTATGCTATCAGTTAACTCTAAGCCAGTCATCCCTTAGACTAACTATCCATCTTTCTGCGCCAGCAAACACCTCACTGCTCATGGCAAAAAGAGGGGGTGGGGACGTTGTGAGTATCTGGATGAGCATAAATATTCTGCCTTGCAACACACTCTAATAGTCACACCCCAAACCCACCCTCGCCTATCACACTGCATTCCACCACACCCGCGTCAAGATGCTTTATCTTCTCTGAACTGGTTGACTGAGCAAAAGCATGACCCCCTTCTGTCTCCACCTCCCTTTCACCAGTGCAAGTTAAGCATTGATTTCATTCTGTGAAGTTTTTCTAGATGTTAAACAGGATGGCTGCTCCTCGAAAACACACTCTAAATCATATACCCTTTTAATCTGGGACACTGGACAGTGAAAAACAAAGCCGGGAAAGATTTTCTTCCCTCTCTGTGTTCTGACCCGCATCTTATTGTACACATACATATTACACACATACTTAACCAGACACACTATCTAGGTTTCCCCCTGTCTGTCTTTCTTTTGTGTCTTTTCCGAGTCCATGGTCAAGGTCAGTGTTCTATAACTGAAACCTCTCACAGGAAGTGTCTCCCACTACAGCAGGCTAAAAAGAATGCATACAGCATGGCCTTGTGCTCTCAGGAAGGGAGGGAGTCCAGGCTGAGGCCTGAACAGATTGAGTCCAAGTCAAGACTGAGATGCACTCCATACAACCTCCCGAATCCTGACCACATGCAGTTTCATGTCATGCGCAAAAGAAAATAATCAATCATTGGTTAATACTAGATGTCAAGTAAGTCATCAATTTGGTGAAATATTTTGTGTGAAAATAAGATAATGATGATGATGATAATTAGTGGCCTTTTTTAAGGGACTCAACTGAACTTATGAATAAGTCTGATTCCACACTTGCTAGAGTCCTTGTCAAAATTCACACAGTCCATGACAAGACCAAGATCTTGAAAAATATGGTGTTGGACTCAGTCTAACTGCATGGTTCGTGCAGTATCAGTGCAATCATTTTGATCTGATGTACAACTTACACAGAAACCTCACACAAACATAAAAACGAATGAAACAAATGATATGGACGTATTCTCTGACGAGATATTTTTGGAAGGAGTCTCTACTATCTGTAACAAGTTTTTCACCACAGGAAAGTCTTCAGAAAGGGGAACTTGGTGCTTTTGGGTTTCTAATATGACAAGTTGAGTTTCTTTTAGTGTTGTTAACTTAGAGAGGGAGGGAGAGAGAGAGGGGCTGGTGAGGGAATGACTCAAACTATTACTGTAGCAGTTATAAGTGACTTGTTTTGTGGATGTTCCACCAATGTTGGCAAATTGCTGTGGTATAAGAGGAATTAAATACTTTTCAGTACTGTTAATGAGAAATAATCAACTTCGGGGTCATCGTTGCTTGTTTTTATACAATCTACAAATCATATACCCTTGAGGGTCTCACCTCAATGGCAAGTGTTTATGTTTCTTAACCTGAGTTCAACACCTTTTTGAGAGTGTACCATTCCATCCCTAGCATAAGCTAACTGGTATGAAACTTGATATGAATGACTAAGGCTGAGCCAGCAGGTCATAACTGTATTCATATCAAACTCAACTGAATCACATTGGCTTACTAGACTTCCTTGTAATTTAGCCTGTTGGTTTTGCGAGTGCTCTTTTCAGCACTACGTGAATCTCTGCAGCTGTGCGCTGATATGAAACTGAGTACAGCTCTTTGATGATAACCCAGAGTAGAGGCTATCTGTTGCCAGAGTGACTCATCTCAGTCCAGGTCAGAGGGATTGAAGATCCCCCTTTTATACTCACTTCTCCACTCCCGGTATAAACAATGTCTTTGAATTACAGTTCAAAAGGAAAGATGTGGTGGAATATAAAAAAAAATTTTAAAAAAAAGCACAAAATAAAAAAAACATTAACATTAGTGCAAAGTGATCTAAAAAATGTCGTACCTCTTGATGGTGGAGGCCAGACTGTTGACCGGGTTCCAGGTCACACATTCCGTCATTTGGTACAGATTATCACTGCCAGAGAACAAATAAAACCACAGTATAAAAACAAAGAGACTGGAATGTGATTGGAGGGTTGGGAGTTTAAATCTCAGGACTGTCAAGTCATGAACAACACCCTTAACCTTCAATTCCTGCGCCTTAAACTTTAACCAGAATCTGACTTTCTGAAGTAAAGAATAAACTATGACACATCATGCTGTTATATGATGGTTATCAACAATGGTGGCATGACGGGCCATTACCACCGCGAAGTTGATTATTTTCCTATAACAACATGACCCGAAGTGTTTTATTCCCCCTATGGCACAGCAATGTGATGATAATTTTTAATTGAATTAATGAATAACATCATATTTTATATCCATTTATATTTACATTCAATGTCCATGAGACAAGATACTTCCTGTTATCACTTACATTATAGCAGTTATAACAGGTGAAAAAACGTACTGACCTTTACAAAGTGCTAACAACTGAAACTCCATAAATGTTATATAAAAGTCTCTTTACAGAATGCTTCGGATTATCAATGATTATACTTTCTGTTTTTAAAATAACAACAGGTTTTGTTTGTTTTTTTATTTTTTACATCCATTTATAGTTACCCTTAGATTATGTAAAGCGTCCACCATACAGTTCGCTGTGAATGTGTCATTAGTATAGAAACAATAGCATATTAGAACGAGCGCATAAATATAAAACTGTGAACTACAGAGCTGCTTTTCTAGAAAATGTATCAACACCTTCAGATTCAATAAGAACAGCAAAAAACAGTGCTGTGGTATAAGTCACTTAATTAATAAATATACACTTTTTAAAATTCTTTTTAAAAGAATGAGACATACTGCACACTTCTTGTACTGTATTAAGGCTTTGCTTAGTAACACTGCCTGGGGTGTGTGTGTGTGTGTATGGTTAGGGGTAGGAAAACTAGCGGTAAAAACAAAAGGAGTGCATGTGTCTGCTATTGGTAATGTTTAATATTTGCATCCATTAACTGGAAAGTCACTTTTATCCAGCAACTTAAATAGGTCACCATGTAACTCACTGTAGAATCTTAAATATAAATTATAACCAACTTTCTACTGAAAACCAGATGCTCTGACTGATAACAAGCTAGAATCTTGTTACATTTTGCACCTAAACTGTAATCAAGGACGAAAGTTAACTAATACTACTACTTATCTAGCAAAGAAAAGCTACTGATGTCTGCTTTTTTTCTTTCTTTTTTTAAAACACATATTATTGATTTAAGATGAATGTATAAATCCCTAATTTCTCCATCTGTGGATTAATAAATTATCTTATCTTATAAAAACATATTCATTTCAGAAACAAGGCTTAGCTTAACGGCAGCAGTAACAATTTTGACCTAATTTAACAGTTCCCTTTGAACAATGTTTGCTAGCAAAATGATCGAGTCACCCAAATAATTAGCATTTTGTTTAATAGTCTCATTTGATAGGTGTCTACTATGTTTTATGTCCTATATGTTGAATTTTCTACCTGGTACATGCTATGAATAAATAGTTTCTGGTTCTGATTTTACAAGAAAAGCATGGAAGCTGCTCTGCTACGTGCTTACACACCAGACTAGCGTCCTCAGGAGCAGTGAGGTGCTCTCACTCTCATATCTGATCAATGACAGCAGAACTGCAGAGGTCTGGAGAGTCAGCGTGCCTGGTACTGTGTTGTAATCATGTAACATCATGAAAGTGCTGAGAGCAGGTGGGTGTTGAGATGGAAACAAGCTGAATTAATGAAGTGCTTAGTCAGTGCTCAAGTAGCTAACAAATTTGTGAGTGAAGTTGGAGTTAAAGAATGTGAGGGAACGGCTGTAATGTTTCACTTTAACCATAAACCAAGACAAAGTTTGGAAAATGCTTTTTTTTTACCCCCAATGTGGCAGAATCTAATCCACGCATGGGATATGAGCAGCATATTCTACAGTTGGTTACATTACATTTATATTTACGGCATTTGGCAGACACCCCTGTCCAGAGCGACTTACAATTAATTATCTCATTTATACTACTGAGCAGTTGAGGATTAAGGGCCTTGAGGGGATTTGAACTCATGGTAGTCTAACATCTTAAACCACTGAGCTACCACTGCCTATGCTTTTATGAAAGTAGACTTAGAAGCAAAGGAGGATACAATCCAAGCTTACAGCTGGGTAGTTGAGGGTTCAGGGCTTTGTTCAAGTTCACTCTAAATAGCCATCATACTCTCATCCACTACAAAAAACAACAAATGAGGAGCGAACCACAAACACTGAGTGCTATTGAAATTTTTACTCCCTTATCTGTAGAGTTGTTTGGTTTAGAAACCCTGTGACTTACTATTTTTAAACTGCTGTATTATTAACCACTGGCCTTGATGTTAAATACTAGAAATGCACTTCCCAGCAGGAACAGTCATATTAGTGATGTTAGTGATAACTGTGTTTCTATAGTGCTGAGTTGATATTTTCTGCTTTTGCATCTTTAGGGATGAGTAAGAGTTGAATGCTCTGTTTTAGCTCTTTTGGATCGTGGGATTTATCATAGCAAAGGGCTTTGGGGGAATTGGCTGAACACGCAGCAGTGCTACAGGAAGGCAAGGAGGTGTCATTGAGTCTTATCAACACTAGTTCTGATATTTTGGGTTCTCCATGATCTCCCTTTTCTCCAAACAACATGAGAACACTATTACAAGAATGCACCCTCATCTCTGAGCTTCTAGTGGTAAATTATCACAGTGTTTTGCATAAGTATTCACCCCCTTGAACTGTGACACATTTTGTAGTGTTACAACCTGGAACTGAAATGGTTTTTATTGGGATTTAATATAGATAATCTTTTTAATATAAGACTAAATGGTGGATGTTCAAAGTTTTGGATATTTCTTTATAACCAAACCCTGATTGATACTTTTTCCCCTGAATTTTGTCCAAAAATGCTGTTTGTTTACATATAATCCCAATTAATTCCATTTCAGTTCTAGGTTGTAACATTACAATATATTGAAAAGTTCAAGGGTAAATACTCATTCAAGACCCTGTACTTTATTGCAGTTTTCCTCCCGTACCAATTAGTCCTCTCCTGTTCTTGTGCCATGTCCTCTACACTCATCATATCCCCATAATTTCCCATTCGAGGCCTCCACTTCTGTCCTCGACCTCTGATTTACCCCAGTACTTTTCTCTCTGGGGATGGCCAGGCAGGGAAGAGGAATTTAGAGGAAACGGACTGTAGATCACACTGAGTGTATTTTGGCCTGCTGAGGGCTGCTGTGCAGCTCTTAACTTTTACACAGACAGCATGTCTCCCTGCAGGCTTACTCTGGATTTCTGAGTGACACAGTGGAAGAATCTGGCATCAGCACAGAAAATGATGTCAGATTAGTTAAAGTAATGAAATTGCTTTAAATGCGAGTCCCAGTAAGTAAGAGGGGAAAAAAGACATTTGGTGTACCTGTTGTAGCCGTTTCGTAAAAGAAGAGCCTGACTGTCGCTGGGGGCGTGGCAACCATAGACAGGAGGCGGGGTCAGGTACTGCTGCTCATCTGTGAAAAAGAAAGTAATTTGGTGTGAAAAGACATTTATATAAACCATTCCTCTCTGTAGTATAAAGAATATCAGTGTCATTTATTATTTTCATTGTATTGTCTTCATTCCTTTTTAAATGTTTGTGAGCATACAATTGAGTTGTTATGGGAACAGTGATATTTTCCCCACATCAACCTAACCATCTTTAGCTTGCTGATGTAATTTAGGACACGATATGACTTACTGTTATCCACAAACTTAACTGTCTAGTTGAAAATAACAATCGGGCAGCCATCTTAGACAACTAGAATAACTTCTTTTAGAGCAATTAGTATCCTTCTGACATTTATCGATAC
The DNA here is from genome assembly GCA_022414735.1 of Noturus placidus. Lineage (NCBI taxonomy): Eukaryota > Metazoa > Chordata > Actinopteri > Siluriformes > Ictaluridae > Noturus > Noturus placidus. The sequence continues at coordinate 239,018 of JAFFST010046646.1, read as the reverse complement.
AGTATATTTATTCCAGGTTTTGAAGCCGGGATTCTACTGGATGGAGATGGAAGTAATGCAGATCATAATATAATTCCACATTATAATTAACTTAAATGGCTTGGTTCTAACAACATTGTCTGAAGCATTCAAATTACTAACCAAGATTTCGAGTGAGCCTGACCTCCATTGCATGTTAGCTCCTCGGATGAATACTAAAGAATCAAACATCCAAAGTTTGTCTCAAAATTTTAGTAAACATTGAAAAAAAAAGTTGAGCATGTATGAGCATGTTCATACTAAAAAAAAAAAAAAAAGCTGTCATACTTCCATGATCCCCTACTCCTATTTTCCTGTTTAAGCTTTAAGGAGGACTAACAGATTGTTCTTCAGGGAGTAGATATTGAAGTGTGGCCTTTTCCTCACTCCAGTTATCCAAACAGTCCCTGTGTTCTCCAAGCCCATAAAGCACTCACATGGATTTCTGTATCAAGCACTAAGAACTAAAAGAGGATTAGGTCCTTTAAATTTACCAGCACTGGGGGGGGTAAAAATGGGTCCCCTGGCAATATTATACATTCTTCTAACCATTACCACAGTTTGTTCCAGCTTCTCCACTGAGGAGGAGGAGGACTGTTTACATGTTTACACTGAAAGTTGATACCGATATTTTTTTTAGAGCGAATTGAATTTGCTACTTTGTTGTTAAATTTCTTTGCTAATTATTAGCACTGTCTGAATTTTAATCCTCAACTACTTGGCTCTATAATTGCACTGTATTCACCCTCATTCGTAATTTACTTTTAACGAAAGTAACTGCCATATGAAAAGAAATATATCAGAACACTTGTAGGATTTGAAGCCTACCAGACAAGACATACTACACTACAGCCCTTTGAAGTCTCGATTCTGATTGGTCAGAAGGTTTTCGTTTTCTAGAACTCCAGCTCTGACAATATTTCAAGTTTTAATTCAAATCATACGTATATATTGATGCATTTGTTCTGATACTTCCTTATTTCTATAGTAACAGTGCCTTCAGAGGGACTTGCATAAACTTGCATTAAATGTATTAATAGATTATAATAAATGGATTTCAGAAATGTGTTGGTGTTTAATAATAAAAAACAAATATATGTTTTATTAACATTCATGGAAGGAGTCGCCAGTGTCGGTGCTTTATAGAAGGTAGAGTTAAAGCTGTTCCTTGAGTTTCCATCATGGCAGTGTTTAAGAACGTAGGCATTTGCGTTTTGCAGTATTCACAGTAACACACATTTTTACCTACAAGAGAACGTGGAACAACTCTTCATAGCTCTTCATAACAAACAGATAAAAAGTAAAAAGCATCTTTTTTATTTAAAAAAGTCATGTTTGTAATAATTATAATATAAATTTGTTTACATTTTTTATTAACCATAAATAATAATACAAGCTGCTGTGATATAAGAGGAATAAAACCCTTCAGGACATGCTGTTATATGAAAATAATCACATTTAGGATGGATTTGCATCAGGCTGCATCACACAAACCCCAGTGTTGATATTTTTCCTATAAGCGCACACCGTCATGTTTTATTCCTTTATTAAAAGCCAATTGGAACAGTTTTTTGGAGCAGAGGGATGTAATGCATAGTTATTTTCACTTTTGCAATTGATTGATGGCACTTTTCACAACTGCAGTCATAATATATACTGTAAAAAAGTGAACAAAGCTTTTACACACTATACATACACCCTCTACTAGGAAACACTTACAAGATTTTACCACATTGACATTAAAATTCCTTTTGCATTTTAACCTCAAAATTACTTGGAGAAAATTTTTTCCCCAAAGTTTTTTTAGTTACTGTATATTTCTTTCAAATATCTATCCATTTTCCGTACTGCTTATCTTACACAGGGTCACAGGGGAGCCTGGAGCCTATAGGGACGATGTGAGACACCCTGGATGGAGTGCCAAACCACTGAAGGGCACACACACCTACTCACACACTATGGACAGTTTGGAAGTGCCAATAAGCCTCTTTGGACTGGGGGAGGAAACCAGAGTACACAGCACGATTTGAGCCCCAGACTTGGAGGAACAAGGTAAACGTGCTGACCTCTATCCCACCATGCCCCCCTCCTGTCAATTATTGTGTAGTAAAATATATAATAGTGGTGGCTTTAAAATGTATATAATGTCTCATTCTGTTGCAATGTGTGTGTGGGGGGGGGGGTGTCTGTGGGTGTGTCAGGTGTACTTACCCATGGTGGACTGTGATAAAACATCCTCATGTTTGAATGGGTGTGAACAAGGAAAGGGTGGCGAGTGGTGAACAGGAGTATGGGGAAAACTTAACGCTCCATCCACATCTGCTGTATTAAAATAAGGGAGAGAAAAAGAGTTAGCCCTATAATCTCAATGCTCTTGTATTATATTTCTAAAGGGTTAGGGTTCTATAACATTTTCCACTGTCAAATGTAGTTCTGCCAACTCTTCTTTGAATTTTGTAGCTTCTTGAGCTACAAGGCTAATGTTGGCAGCAAGTAGGAGAATTTCTTTTTAAAACTGTATGAAGTTCTTGTTCTAATATGTTATCATTTCTATTTTAACAACTTCCACAGATGCTTGTACTGTATGGTGTACGATCCACATAAATGGATGTAATTGATGATATAGTAAGGTTTTCTGTGAGGAAATGTTTATTTAAGTTTAAGAGCGATAGGAAAGAGAGGCTGGTGAGGGAGTAAATGTTTACAGCCGTTATAATGTAAGTGATAATCGGAACTTATTTGTTTTGCAGATTAACGTAACTATAGTATAAATGGATAAAACATGCAACGTCATTCTTTAATAAATAAAAAATGCAATTGTGAAATTGTTGTTATAACAGGAATGAAACAAGTCAGTCTCACAGTTGATTCTTTTCCTATAACATCACAACCCTGACATGTTTTATTCCTTATGTATAACACATTTATTAATTTGTTGCTTGCTCCATACACTATATGAAACAGATGACATGCAATTAAAATGACTAGTTTCACTTTCACCTCTACATCATCACAAAAAGTGTCAGTGTCAGCTACATGCAAATACACCTACACAAGACCTTCCAAAAATTCATACACATGAACACTAATCACATTAACACTCAATACTAATTAGATATGGAATTGATCTTCTCCTGTTTATCCTTGTTTTTGCCACTTGGTGCATACCCAAGCTACATGGAAGAGGATGCTTCATTTAAATACTTCTCCAAAGGTTTCTTGAGGAAGTATTTTCCTTGTCTTGATGCAGGATCTAAAGCGGCACAGGTGGCGATAGTTAAGGGCCTCTAAATCCCTGCTTTGAGGTTTCAAACTTGACATTTTAGCGCTATGTATATATTATATATTTCCCGAGCTTCTGTGGATTAGCCTCAGGACATAATGCCAAATTGCACTTAATATTTCCAAACCCTAAGGCTTATTATCCTGTATGTACATGGAAAGCAATGCAAATGAGCAAATATTATGTTCTAAAGGTGTGGGAATGTGGAGCCATCTATAAGTTAAGGAGTTAAGGAAGTTAAACTATTTTATACCCCAGTGCCACTGAATTATTGAATCTGATTGGTCAGAAACACTTTTTTTTAAATGTTCTTATTTAACAGCAATAACAACAACAACAAAACATAAACAGTGCTCGGGTGACATTTTCTGTAAGGAGAAGTTTATTTTACATTAATGAAATAAGACGCTTGGAGGCAAAAGCTGTTCCTCCAAAGTTTTGTACTGTGGAGAAAGTCTTCAAGACGGAGAACTTTGTAGTTTGTGGGTTCTCTGTTCAGCTGCATTTTTTTTCTTATCCTCGGCTTAAAGAGAGAGAGAACTGAGGCTGTTGTGGAAACGATTGTTTATAGCTGCTATATTCAAAGTGACAATGGTAACTAACTTGTTCCAGACATTCCACAACATTAAATGTATCAATAAATGGATAAAAAAAAAGAATTCCATTTAAAAAAGAATAAGAACAAATTGCAAATTGCTTTGGTATTTGGGGATTGCTGTTAAAGGAAAATGTAATTTTCTTCACACAACCATGTGGTTGATTATTTTCCTATAAAAGCAATCCCTACTGTTTTTATTCCTTACTAATTAAACCCATATTTTCATTATGTTTCATTGTGTGTCCTGTAGTAGCTCATGTCCTACAAGTAGCCTGTATTACTTCTGACTCCACTACACATCCATATGTCCTCCACAAAGTAGCTTTCAACTACATTTATATATCACAAATGAAATATTTAAGACCTGGAAATCATTAACATGGCCTGCACAGGGGTTTGATTCTAATATCTCAGTCATCTCAGTCTGCATATTAATCATTACTGCTCACTATATCACACAAATACATACTATTTGTGTAATATAGTGACATAAAGTAAAAACATTGTAAGATATAGAGAGGTGAGACAGTATTCATATATGTTTTGTAGTCCTTGGCCCTTTTCATGAGATTTAATCCTAGACTGTGATTGAAGGTCATTGAAAGTTCAGTGAAATCATAGCGATATTGACTCATTTAAACACAGACTTTCTTAGCCAACAAGTTTCTAGCATGGGGGGGGGATATTTATCATTGCCATTATGCTTAAGGAAACCTGATCTCATCATTCCGTGGTGCTTTATTTTTTCTGTTAATTGTGTTCAAATATTGTACTTTTAAAATGCATTTCAAAATCTGAATTAAACGTTTCTCAATCCAATGTTACTTTTTATTAATAATAAATGTAATCCCTACGAGAGTTCAAATCTATCATTTTAAGTACTGACTGAGTATTCAATCGTTCAGTATATTTGAAATTAATACAGGATTAAAAGAAGGCATGGTGTTTATAAAGTAATAATATCAAGTCATCTGGGCAGTGAGATAAACTGATATTTCCTCTTCCTTAAAATTGTGTAAGTGTTTAAGTGCTAATTTTAAGGATTCTCTTATATATGCCATTTGTGAATAACATGATTAGTTCCTATATATTCATCTAGTTTTCCTAAATAATTTACTCCAACAACTTGCTATTACTATACTACTATTTACTACTGACTCAGCGAGATACAAAAATGCTCCTCTGTATCCTCTTGGAGGTCTGCACAAGCTTTTTGAAGGAGCTGGCATACACTTCCTCTACAGCAAAAAAATCACGCAACTGGATAAATGAGGCTCACTTACTCTGACTTCTCGGGATTGGAGGATTTTCAGCATAGCCACTCAGATATGGGGTGCTACTGAACCCCCTGTTCTGTCCAGATGATGGCTCATTGAATGCTCCGTACCTGTAGCCTCCGTTAAACTGCCCTGAAAAGTGCACAGTGAAGGCACCGAGGGTGCAGTGAGGGTCATCATGGGTGTCCACCGACCCCCAGCCAGGCTCCTGCTTGATGAATGAGTGTGAGGGCAGAGCTCCGTATGGAGAACCGGGGTGAAAGTCGACGATCGGACCCCACTGAGGAGCTCCGCTGTTGGGCCCTGGAAGAGGTGGTAGAGTGGGTACAGCGGGCATGAGGGGACTCAGATCTCGCACGTCAGATCCCATCAACCCACACGATTCAGTCAGCATTTAGAACAATTGACTCAAGAGCAAAACACAAATGGGCAAATTTCTCTCTGTAACCTTTTGGAAATTTTTATGAAAGTGGAATCAAATGCTTCCTCTATGGCAAAAATCATGAAAATGTTTTCCTACAAACAAGTTTGAAGATCTGCTCAAGTCCACAGAGATGCCTAAAAATCAAAGTCCGCGATAGTGAGCACTTCAGAGTGCTGCTTCTTCTTGGCTTGGTTCTTCAGGAGTGAGGATCATGCGATGGAAAAGGGTTCAAGGAGGCACAAGGAGATAGAGTGGGTGAGATACGAGTCACCCTGATCCTTTCTAACAGTGTCTGCAGCTTGTCTGTGCGTGTCGGATGTAAAACAACCCCGGAGGAGGAGTTACAGGAGAAATGATGAGCAATTCATTAGCTTTAGTCATTCCTCTGGACACTTTCAGTGACCTGACTAATGTCAAGATTAATGTGTCTGTGGGGGTGGGGGTGCGTGGTTTATTACCACTAGGTAAGAAATAGTGTTTATTAAGATTGTAAGCCTTGATTGACAGGTAATTAGTAAAATTAATAGTAAATAGTAGCAGGATATCTATAGTCTGGGTGTGATCTTTAAAGCAGTATTAATATAAAATCTTAAATTATCTTTAACAGGGCTTCAAGCTAATAATGAAAATGATAGCAACACTGGGGGGAAAAGAGCAATTCGTCTTTATACACTAAATCTGTAAAAAAAAAAAAAAAACAACCATCAAATACATTATGATGAAAATCTACAATGGCTGTAACTTTCACAATTTCCTCTTTTTCACTTCTCATTTCTTTTGAAGACCATCTGGTTTTCATTAATATATATATATTTTTTTTTACAACAATCAAAGTCAGCAAGTTTGAGAAAGCACCTAAACATTGATTTGTATATACTATTACATGAATGGACTACTGAGACTATAATTAAAATATTTTTGGTATAATTCTATGAATATAGAGTCCACACCAGAACTGTCAAAGCTCGTGGGAAAAAAAAAAAGTTATTTACATTTTCCAGCAATATCTGTAATAACACATGCTATCGCTTCACTTTTGGTTAATTATTGAACGGATGAACTCACAGAACGGGACTCTTCCTTCATTAAGAACCGTAATATTGTTTTAAATGACATCTTAGTAATCATTTTCGGCTGTATAATGTATTTTGCGATTAACTTCTGCAGCTTTTCTCCAGGTGTCGTTTGTCAGTGACATGATTCAGCTTCATGGGAAAAAGAGAAATATGCCATTAAAAGTGTCTCTGGCACTGGAGTCGAAAAAAATACCTTGAATACACCACAAGCATGTTCACAGTCACAGAGACAAGACTGCTGTGAAACATCCCATCTGTGAGACTCTGGAATTCTCTGCAGCAGTATACTCACTGGGAAGTGTCTGAACATAACCACAAGCATCTTTTTTAATCAGCCACACCCACAGCAACAATGGTGAGAAACGGACTACACACTGGAGTGACTTACAGTGCAATTAAATAACCGCAATAAATATTTATTACAACGATATACAATTGCCAACCACTTTAATAGGAATGCCAGTACACCTCCTTAATAATATTCAACTAAACTGTCTGCCACCAATCTGCAAATCATCAATGCATAAAACCATACAGATACAGATTAAGAGCTTCAGTTAAGGTTCATATCAAACATCAGAATGGAGGGAATAGGTTCACATAGTGAGCATGGGGCATCGTGAGGCTTAGTGCTTGATGCAGTTCACATTTTCGACCGCTACCTCCTGATATCACTACATGGCGCGAAATGAGGCAGTTGGCATGTAGGCTCACATTTGCACAACATCTGGAAAGGTAGCCAAATTAATGGAACATCGGCTTACATCTGTCCGTTAGCAACAATTTTAAATCACTGGTCACTCAAAAGAGGTCATTCATATTTCAATGGAATTGAAAATGTATGGAGATGTGAATGAGGACTTGAGGATCTAGATATCTGAAATGGTTCTATGGGAACTTGACAGCACTGACCCTGCGCTCAACTTTCCATGGACTGAAGAAGAGGGGGATAGCGGTGTCAGAGAGAGTGCAGAAATGCTGAGTCTTGTTGCATCATCTGGCTTCAAACAGCAGGACAGTGGGGGAATTCTTGACTCTAGAAAAGCTGTGATTCACTGGACATCTGGCGGGGATGCAGAATGACAGGATTTTAGCTTATATTTCCAAATCCATCATTGCATCCAGTCTTTCATTATTACGATTTGATTAAACTTAATACAATGAAGAAAGAGCTATGTTACAGTAATTGCAAGACTTCCTTTTTCTACAAAATTTGTCTCAGAAATTGTCAGCTTTATATCATTTAAACTCATATTACATTAATGTAGAGCTCTTATTTGCAAAGCAGTTGAGTGTAACAAAAAACCAGAGACAACAAAGGGATTGAAATTAGGCTACAAATAATCTTGTCAAATAAAGTCAATGGAAAAAAAAACTAGGAGCAGTAAAACAATCAGCTGAAAAAAGTTATCAAATTAAAAAAGTGTAGGGAAATTTTAGATTTAATGGAACAGTAGACTTAATGATACAAGACAATCCAAATAACAAAAACTTAGTTAATCAGTGTATAATTTAACAGTTGATATATTTCACATCAGTCATATTTGGGTAATAATAATAATAATAATAATAATTTATCAATTTGTATAGCGCTTTTTACAATGGTACATTGTCTCAAAGCAGCTTTACAGAGATATCATTTTACAGTTACAAGCGACTTACTAATGAGAGCACATTCACACACCAATGGTAGCAGAGCTGCCATGCAAGGTGCTAGCTTGCCATTGGGGGCAACTTAGGGTTCAGTGTCTTGCCCAAGGACACTTCGGCATGGGATCACCCGGGCCGGGATTCGAACCGCCAACCCCACGGTTAGTGGATTAGTGGACAACCCGCTCTACCGACTGAGCCACAGCCGCCCTATGTTATGTCATTTATGTCCTCATCATTTTTCAACAATTATTCAACGTAGCAATAATTCCACTCTCAGTATTATATGTGCATTTTAATGTCTGAATTAATTTTCTTCATTTAGGTTCAAAATAGGAAATGTGGTGTTTGTTTAAATTAGACTGAAATCTGAGCCCAGTTAGTCTTAGTGTATATATTGAGGGTTAGTCACTCTCTCATATTCTCAGCATGGGCCATACAGAGGTCATCTTAAAGGACACGGTTGCCTGTTAACTCTATCAGCAATCGAAGAAGTGCACAATTCCCTGAAGAAAATGAAAAAACCAGGTGAATGTCCAGATCATGTCCATAAATAACACCACACTGAAATAATGTTTCCCAAGACTAACATCAAACACAATAAGCTGGACAAGAGGTTCTTCAACAACGTAAAAACAACAGTTTAATTAAATCCTGAGCATCAATATGACCCAGTGAATACTGGAAGTTGTGCTTCATTTACATAGCAATCAATGTAAAAAAGAAAAGGAAGCAATTCCACCACTGAAAAACAAGAAGCTGAATGTGTTAGAATTGGCCATTCACAGCCCAGACCTCAGTCTGACAGAATCATTTTGTTGTTGTCCACCAATGGTCTCCATCCAATCTAACAGAGTTTCAGCAATTTTGCCAAGAAGCGTAAACAAAAATATGCTGATATAAAAATATTGCTTCAATCCTAACAAATGTTTAACAAAGAAAATATATATTGTGCACTTTAAAATGTTAGACATGTGCAAAACAAATGGTACAAATCCCAATTAAGTCCATTTCAATTCCAACACTACAAAAAAAAACAGAAATGCTTACAGGGCAAATACTTTTGCAAGACACTGTATATTTGTCATTTAGATACAGAGAGCATCTTTTGCACAAAAAAAATTAAATGGACAATAAACTTGTGCCAACATGAAACAACCCCACACAGTTCCTGGGGCTGATTTGAATGATACTGCACATCATGCGTAAAAAGAAATCCCACAACGATATACATTCATTCATACTCCATCACCAGAACCCCACCTCCCAACACACACACATAAACTTACACACAAGAATAGTAAGGTCAGGTCAGAAGACTGATAAAAATGTCTTCTTTTTACACTTCGGAAAGAGCAGAGCATCAAAGCAAAGATAAAGAATGTATGTACAAAAAATACACTTCTATTGGATGATATTCTGCAGATGTCTTGGCTTCCGTTCATGCAAAAAATGACTACTCTTCCTTCCTCTTCATCTTGACACATACACAACATTTACTACATTTACTGTTATATGACGTAATGTCGTAGAGAGGAACTGTCTATGGCTGTCTCTCAAAAGAGTAGGGTGTCAGAATATAGAGAAATAAATCAGCAGCAGAGAGCTCAAGTTTTTCTGTTGCAGACAAATACTGTCAGCATTTAAGAGATTTTTCAAGAAAATGAGAGTAAATCAGTCATTTTTAAAGACTGGGAATGCCCATATACAGATACAGTACAACAAGTGATGTATTTGAACAAGAGTGTCCACTGTTCTGAAAACACTTGAAGCCAACAGCAGCAAATAAGGTGACCATAGCAAGGAGAAACTCTTTTAGATAACATGAAGAAGAAACTATGATAGGAATCAGAGTCATAATGGAACTCGTCATCTTCTGGCTGTCACTGGATAGTGAAAATATAAATCATTACTCTTCTACAGTTGTACACTATAGTATCAAGCAGTACTGAGTGTGCTGGAAAGATAGTCAGTATAATTATCAGGGTCATTGTTGATTTCAGGAGTGTTTACGTCTGTAATATCCAGGTGAATTTATCCACTGTATAATGACTGAGACTTGGGCATATTTGTTAGCAAGTGCTGAGAGAGAGAGAGAGAGAGAGAGAGCTCTTATCTTGTAATGCTTTAAGAGGATATACAGTACATTGCAAGTATCAATGTAAGTGTGGTGAAGCATAAAAGATGAAAAGTTTCTTCAGGTGCTGTTGTGCAAGACCATGGAATGCTTCATTTGTTAATAGTAGTATTTTATAATCAATCTTACATTTTACTGAGAGCCAATGCAGAGGAGATAGCTTTAGATCAATAGTGCTGGCTGTGCATTCAGTATGCTTTAATTTTATATTAATTAGGTTACTAAAGCAAACTTTCTGAGTCTTTCTACATTTTTTTAGCTCTGGGATCAGACACAGTCTGAATATTTTGGAACCTGGGTGACAATTCAAGACAGCTAGCAGCCGATCAGCTTAGCCTGCTTGTCTGCTCCCTGGCCTCGGCTCTGAAATGTCATGGATTATTTAGGCCTGTTCTCAGATTATCCTAATAAACCAATGGTAAAACCAGGGTGAAGACAGACTAATAAAGGATAAATAGAGGATTTGGGACACTTTTTTATGTATTTATGCTACAGATATTTTGATTATTTGTAGATGAAAAGGTGATTTAAAAAAAAAAAAACTTTCTTCTATCACTGTCTTTTTCCACTGATATAATTTTTATCACTGAGATTATCTAAACAAATGGCCTGGACCAATGGGGCATACGCTATGTGACGAAAACGTATGTGGACACCTGACCATCACCCCCATATATACCCATTCCAAAACTATGGGCAGTAACATTAATGTAAAGTGTTAAGCTTAATGTAAATAGTTACAGATTTGTTCTCAATTAATAGACATCAACTGTCCAAGTGTGTTCTTGAGTCCACATCAGTGTTTTCGTTGCCCTGATGTAATGCATGAAGTGTTACGTTTTGAGAATGGCTGAAACTAACCAGGAGACATCTGGCAAAAAAAAGTCACTAAATCTCCTCAAAGATAATGGCATGCAGGGACTCAATAACAGCCACAAATCATGAGCACTTTTCCTTTGACACACTTGAGAACTTCTTCTATGATGGGGCAAAAAAACCTGCCTACACTCATGAGTTCACTGTTTTAACTCAAAAACTTTTTTTAAGATCAAACACCAACATCTACCAGAACCAAAGCATTAGAAGCATAATTGTGTCTCTCTGGTTTCTCTTCCATGCAAAATGAATGGCTTGTATCTGGGCAATAATTTGTCTATAAGAGCAGGTGAACATGATTCAGTCCACTGAGTGGGTGCAAAGTTAGGTCAGTTGAGTTATTCTTGAATATTTTCAGACTGTCCACTAAATGCTGTCTGACGAATGGAAAATATCCTGATCGTCCTAAACCTTACGCCCAGTTGATCATGCCATTGTGCTGAGTCCTAAATACAGTTATTTGGCTTTAGTGCCTCAGTATATGCTAGTGATTATGATCTGAATTTATACTGTATAACAAAGACATGTGGATATTTATAAGAATATGTTGCTTTCTCTGCACATGCAACTTTTGTTTTATCATTCAGCTATCAGGGTATTTTCAGATAGAAACAAATAACTAATCAAAGTTACTTGTGATTGTGTTTGATTAACAAAAAAGTGGTTTGGCCCGTCTCTTGGTGTAAAGAAACCTTTCTGGAATCTATCATTTATAAATCACATATATGAGAAGTCAGTACCTACAAAAAGATATTTAATCTCAAGCTGTACTGTACATTAACTGTTGAGGTTTGGGGGAAAATTTTCCATTGTTGCAACATTTCTGAGTAATATTGATTCTCAAAAAAAAAACCACAAACACACCTCACATCTGTGTGAGAAATATGGAGTAAACAGTGGCACAGCTGTCTGATATGGACTGGGCTGGTCCTGGGAGGAGTCACATCAAAAGATTCAAGAGAAAGGTATCCAACCAGCCCCAGAAACATCACAGATAATCTTTAAGAGACCCATTAGGACATTTCCAGAAAAATGCAGCACAGCAGTCAAAACTGCTAAGGAAGGATTTTTTTTTTTTTTTTTTTTTTTTATTTATTTTTTTATGGTTGTTGTTTGTTTATATATTTTTTTCCTTTTATTCTGACAGATGTACAGCTTCATTATTGTCAGCTCAAAGCTCCAGGGTCCCTGGTTCAGTCCTGAGCTCACATCTTCTTTCCATGTTTGTGTGGGCTTCTATAACGTTCTCCAGTTTTGTTCCACTGTCCAAAAATGCAGACCAGCTTTGCTAAACTACCCATAGGTGTGTGTGTGTGTGTGTGTGTGTGTGTGTGTGTGTGTGTCCGTCCGTCCTGTGATGGACTGGCATCCCATCTGGAGTGCATTCTCTCACCTTGTGCCCGGTTGAGACCCTAACCAGGATAAAGCAGTTCCTGAGGATCAGTGAATGAATATTTTTTTTTTACCGCAAGTATATTGGGTTAGTTTTAATATGTTAATATAAATTATTGCAAACTGACAAATGTATGTATTTATTATTTTGAAAAGCTAGGTGCCCTCAGGCATTTGATGGACAGGTAAGAAGCTTAGACCTTATTACCAAACTATTATTACAGTGAATAAATAAATAAATAAATAAATAAATAAATAAATAAATAAATAAAAATAAAAACTGCTGAGTTAATTACTTTTTTTAAGTTTCCATTATATTTTGGTCTTCTGTTTTTACCAGGCACTACTGCAAATGAGGGTCTGTTTTAACATTTTCTATAACATTTAAATATCATTTTAAAAAGTTTTAAAAGTAAAAAAAAGAGAACATTATAACATTTTGCAACATTTTTTCAAATTGAAATTGTTAGGATAGACGTTCTCTAAGTCATGCTTAAATCTCAAGGAATCTCTAGAATATACTGTTCTAAATATTATACATACATAAATATTAGCTACTGATTATAGAACTATATCATATGAACATCTGTTTGTAACTATGCATAAAAGAGAAGTGTGTGGCAGAAACAGTGTGTCACGTCTTTACTTTATGAAGCAAGGGTGGTTCCTTTAGTCACTAACGGACTAGTCACTATGAGAATGTATTATTAGGAAGACTACAGGGAACATTCCAGGAAAGTTATAACACATCATCTGACCAACAACACCCATTCTAGCTTTACAGTAACTTTCACACCCCCACTCATGTTACTATCCCTTCAGCACGTTCAGTTAAATCCCCAGACACTTTAAGTTCACTTCACTGGAATTTTCCAATGTGCTGCACTGTTAGTTACTAATGACGCAAAAATTCATAGACCTAATCAACTGACCCTTAAATAACGTATAGTACATCCTGTTTGAAAACCACAGCAGCATTCCTGTACCTGATATATCAGCAGCACACACCATGTCACTACCAGTGTAGCAACTAGCAATGCTACTAGCTTAACTACATTTTTAGTAGCATGTCTGTTTAGTAGCTGAGCTATTTTCAAAATATTGCAGCTTTTCCAGTAACAAACTACTTTTTAACCCTTTAGCTGTGTTGTTTTGTCACAATAAACCACTATTTCTTGCGATGTACAAACTATTGTATCCATCACAAACCAAGTCCAATATTTCTAATTAGTGTAGAACCTTGATTTGTGTGCATGCACTGGTACAAACCTGTCTGAGAATAAAAGGATCGTGCTACAGCGACAAAGGATGCATTCTACTAGTGATGAAAATCTGAATATCAGAAGTCCATTCACATGGATTCACACTGCGTTAGATACACTTCTGTTTGTAAGCTATGAATCTGTAAATGAAAATACTGTTAACTTCCAATATATATATATATATATATATAATGTGTATATATGTGAGTGTGTGTGTGTATTGGAAGTTACCAGTGTTTTCATTTACAGATTATATATCTTGTGGTTGAATTCTAGAAAAGAAAATATATATATATATATATATATATATATATATATATATATATATATTAGTTTTCTGTAATTCAGCCACATAAACACCTGCTGGGTTTTCCCAGTCCGCCTCACATATCATATTAGTACTGCTTACCTGGACAGAATATAAGGGTTAAACATATATCTGAAAGGATATTTGCATGTACTTATTTAGACCACATTCCAATCCATGCACAAAATGGTCTACACGTTCAGGCTCACATAGTCAGTCCTCACTATATGAAGTGTTGGTTTAGTATCCAGCCACCGTGGGCATGAGGAGCTCACTGAAGTGAGGCACTTAGTGATGAGGTCACTGACCTGACTGATGGATGAGGACAGGAGATTGAGAGGGTGGGAGAGTGAGAAGGTTTAGAGGATGGTGGGTAAGTGTGTGGAGTTAATGTTGACTCTAGCTGAGCCAAAAGAAATGTTTTAAATGTAAAATACAGTAAGAGTTTTGACCAACTTAATTTATTTCTTGTTTCTTGCATTCTCTTTGCTAAGATACAAAACAAAACCACAATAATCTGTTAACAATGTTATAAGGATCTGTAAGAGCCAGATTTTTTTTTTTGTTTTTTTTTTTTTGGAAGAGATTCTACCATGATTTCTGAATTGGATACATAAGAGTGTTTGGTACCAGGCACATCCTTGCTGCTAGGAGAATGATGTAGTGTAGCTGGCCTGCATGTTTTGTGGATGAATTATAACAGCTCTACTTCAACATTTAATCAGTCCTTATCATCCTAGTCACTTAAACAATGTTTTCAATGCTAGTTAAAGGTATTTAAAAATATATATTTTATCACAATTAAAACACTTGATGTGAAGTTTTATAAGCTCCAGCCAACAAATAGATGAGTGATTCATGCTAGGTTATTAGGCCAAGGTTTGTTATATGTGCTCTTCTTGGTTAATCTTGAAAACTGGTACAACAAAGTGTCTTCTACAGATGAAGGTAGTCTGTATTATTACCACATGGAATACAGGATGTTAGTTTTTTATACAGATCTATGATTCACATGACTTTGCAACACTTCCTAGGGGTCGTCCATATATTACGTCATCAAGGAGGGGGGGTGAAGGGTACAATGACATCTGATGACAACAGGGGGGGGTTCACGGACGTGATTACGTGAGTATTATACGCCACAGGATGTGCGTGTGACGTCAGTATTTCTGTGGTATTTTACCAAAGTACAAAATATTAGGAGATAATTCCCAACCACACATGGCATCCCCAGACCCCCTAAAAGTAAAAGTAAAAAAGTAAAAGTGTACATCTAAGATGATGACATCATCATGGGGGGGGGGGGGGGAAAAGGGCCTG
>JAFFST010046646.1:202236-222601 GCA_022414735.1 Noturus placidus | reverse complement strand
GTCCACACCTGAGTTCAATTTCTCTAGCCACACCCAGGCCTGATTATTGCCACACCTGTTCACAATCAAGGCATCACTTAAATAGGAGCTGCTTGACACAGTAAGGTCCACCAGAAGATCCTTAAAAGCTACACATCATGCCGAGACCCAAAGAAATTCAGGAACAATTGAGAAAGAAAGTAATTGAGATCTATCAGTCTGGAAAGGGTTCTAAAACATTAAATAAAATCTAAATCTGATTATATTATATTATAATATTATATTATAAAATCTGAATCTGAATGAGTTTGTGCATTTCTCTGCTGTAAAATGATAACTGCATGAATGAGAAGGTTTACGGGAGTTCCTAATAAAGTGACACGTGAGCGTATTCGCTCATAGCTGCATTGCATGTTGCTTTAAGACAGTCACCCGGAAATACATGAGCGTCGCCGGCGTGCTGCGAAGTTCTTTTTCCGGTCGTTAGAGCCTCGCAGTGAGCGTGTGTAATTAATCTGCGCTCCACAAAACATGAGTGTTCCGGCTTTTATCGACATTACTGAGGAGGATCAGGTATTACTTATACTATTTAAAATATTATACATGTGTATTAGCCGTTTATATTGTATTGAGCTTTGTTATGTTTGCTCAAAGCATTAGCAACTAGGTCTCGGTGAGCTCTGTGCTTAGCAATGGACCAATCACAAATCGATCCCTACGTCTTGTATGTGTACACTACAAGGGGTGTAAAATAATGGTTTCCTCCCTCTGTCTAGTGCACTATTTATCCCAAAGGCTGAGTTTGGGAGTCAGCCGGGGTTCTTGAGCTAGATAGCTGTTATAGCCCACTATCCTGCTAGTTTAATCAGTTTATTGAAGCTTTATGTTAATTTGCGAATTAAATGGAAATTCTGATTTGTTGTTTAAGGCAAAGTTAACTTTTTAAATATGTTTATAAATTTAATAAAATAGAAATGTACATGTTTAACCCTGAGCATTATTCGAATATTATTTTTATTTCTGTTTATTTTGTCAGTGTTGTGTAATAAAATAAAACTCACACAAAATACATTATTAAAAGGTTTTTATTTACTCAGGTAAGTTAGTTTTATTGCTTGTCATCACCAGCTGAAACAACACACATTTATTTCTGATGAAAGTTATTCTACGTATAATTATATGTATTTCTAAAGTAAATCTTCGTAAGGTTTAATTTAATTTAATTTATCAATTTGTATAGCGCTTTTTTACAATGGTACATTGTCTCAAAGCAGCTTTACAGAGATATCATTTTTACATTTACAAGCGACTTACTAATGAGAGCACATTCACACACCAATGGTAGCAGAGCTTGCCATTGGGGGCAACTTAGGGTTCAGTGTCTTGCCCAAGGACACTTCGGCTTGGGATCACCCGGGCCGGGATTCGAACCGCCAACCCCACGGTTAGTGGATTAGTGGACAACCCGCTCTACCGACTGAGCCACAGCCGCCCTGTAAGGTTGACAGCGAAAAAGCATTTACTGTATTATAGCAGTAGTGGTGTTAGAAAAAATTAGTACAAAAGTGTTTTGGACATCTATTTATAGGTGAATCTCAAATTTTAATATCGTGGAACAGTTTGTTTTTTTTTCCTATAATTTCATTTCAAAAGCAGAACCTTCATATATTCTCGATTCATTACACAAAGTGAAAATTTTCCAGCCTTTTTTGTTTTAATCTTGATTCAGGCTTACAGCTCATGGAAATCTATAATCCAGTATCTCTCAAAATATTAGAATAAAGAATTTATAATACAGAAATACCGACCTTCTGAAAAGTATGTTCTTTTACGCATACTCGGTCGGGGCTTTCATCATTTTGCATGTATTACTGCATCAATGTGGCATAGCATGGAGGTGGTCGTCCTGTGGAACTGCTGAGGTAGTTGTTTTGGAAGCCCAGGTTGCTTTGATAGCGGCCTTCAGCTTGTATGTATTATTGGGTCTGGTGTCTCTCATAGATTCTCTATGGGGTTCAGGTCAGGCGAGTTGGATGGTCAATCAAACACAGTAATACCATGGTCCCAAACCAGTTGCTAGTAGTTTTTGCACTGTGGGCAGGTTCCAAATCCTGCTGGAAAAGGAAATCAGCATCTCCGTAAAGCTTGTCAGTAGATAGAAATATGAAGTGATCAAAAATCTTCTGGTAGACCCTGCATCGACTCTCGACTTGGACTACAATGGACCAACACCAGCAGATGACATGGCTCCTAAATCATCACTGACTGGGGAAACTTCGCACTGGACTTCAAGCAGCGTGGATTCTGTGTCTCTCCACTCTTCCTCCACACTCTGGGACCTTGATTTCCAAATGAAATGCAACATTTACTTCCACCTTCCCCATGATTGTGGTTGTGTGTACTGAACAAGACTGAGAGATTAAAGGCTCAGGAAACCTCTGCAGGTGTTTTGAGTTAATTCACTGATTAGAGAGCTTCTCATGTCAACGTTTCTGTATTATAAATTCGTTTATTGTAATGTTTTGAGATACTGGATTATGAGCTGTAAGCCATAATCATCAAGATTAAAACAAAAAAAAGGCTTAAAATATTTCACTTTGTGTAATGAATATATGAAAGTTCCACTTTCCACAATATTCTAGTTTTTTGAGATGCACATCTGTGTGTGTGTGTGTGTGTGTATTATAGATCAAATCCCTTATTTGCATTTTTTGTTTTGGAAAGATATTTTTGCGAACAGCTTTTTGTATAATAATGCTTAAATTGTCAGTATTTATCGTTTTAAAAAGCTGAAAGAGAGATTGGCAACAAGGAAATTTTGTGGATTGCAGTAGATAGAAATGCATTGGTAATTTTTTAAAAAAAATCATCAAGTAATGCACCATGACACCATAACCGCACTATTCAGCAGTGTCATCCTTCTAATATAGGAGACTGGGGTTTTTTTTTTTTTTGGTGGTTTTTTGTTTTTTTGTTTTTTTTTGCTTTTGCTCTAAAGCAGGTTTGTTGTGTTTTTTCGTTATAGGCCTCTGAGCTGCGGGCCTACATCAAATCCAAAGGAGCAGAGATCTCTGAGGAGAACTCTGAGGGAGGCCTTCATGTTGATCTGGCTCAGATTATTGAGGCCTGTGATGTCTGTCTGAAGGATGAAGACAAAGGTAAGCAGATATGACAAAAATATCATATCTCAATACTTGAGGACATTTCTACGATGCACAATGTGTATCACGAGATATAATGTAGCTAACAAACTGTCTGCAAAATAGTAGTAAATATTACTTTAAATTGAGTTTGACGATGCTTTAATGCATACAAAGGCAAGATTCAATTTATTTATTTTAACTCAACAGTATCCATTCAGTACCATTTGATTTCTAAATATTAAAAACGTTTTTTTTTTTTTTTTTTTTTTTAATAAATAAGTAAATATATCACCATACCAATGATATCTCAGGAAAGTGTATCATGAAATATTTGTCACGATATTGCTTATCTCGCTCAGCCCTAGTAAGCAGCCATATCCGTTCCCCAGATGTGGTGTGTTTGTATATTTTAATTTCTTTAATTTATGCAGAATTTACTCAATTTGAATCAATCTTTGGTTGGGGGGGGGGGGGGGGGGGACTGGATACAGTCCACAGTGATCGATTTAGAAACTGTAGACATTTATATTGTGTGACTAGTAGAATTATACTGTTATATTAACATGTATATACATTACCCTAGTGTCTACATTATATTACATTACATTATGCAATGTGATTATAATTTACTTAGTTGTTCTTAAGCACTGGATCTGTGTTTTCTACTCTCCTGTTTTTTGGGACTTGTAATGTTTGTTGACATTTTCTGCCATTGTATTTCTACCCTAATATTAAATTTAAGACTTTGAGTATTTAATACACTTGTCTCTCAATATTTTTGTTTGTTTCTGTGGTCATCAAACATTTCTCGCTCTGGGTTTTCACTCGGACTAGGCAAAAACTATAATGTATTAGTGCTGTTTATATTTATTTTTATGTATTTGTTTGTTTGTTTGGTGTGTGTGTAGATGTGGAGAGTGTGATGAACAGCATTGTGTCTTTACTGCTGATCCTGGAGGCAGAGAAACAGGAAGCGCTCATCGAGAGTCTGTGTGAAAAACTGGTGAAGTTCCGTGAGGGAGATCGGCCCACCCTCAGGATGCAACTGTATGTATAGAGTACACTCGTTCATTCTTCCTTTCCCTCCCTCGATCACCCGCTCTCTTGTGTTTTCACGCACCCGCTCGCTTGTCCTTTCACTCGCCCTTGTTCACCCACCCGCTAACTTTTTCATTCATTCACTCCCTCACTCACCATTTGTTCATTCATCCTTTCACTCATCCACTCATTTCTGTATCCATTGTTTGACCAGTCCTTCATACATTCTTCTGCTCACCCACTTATTCATCCATTGACACATACTGTAAAATATTCTGCATGTCAAGTTACCCGCTTGCGTGATGGAATGCTGGGATAGTGATTGTGTTGAAAAGTGAAAGTCATGATCTTATGTAGCCCTACTTTGTGTGTAGACTTTGACAGTTCTGTTTGTAGACGCTGTGCACAATTTTTCATCTAGACGGAGGGAGAAAAAATGCTACAAAAACGCTTAAATACTCAGCCAGTAAATCGTGTCTGCCCATAGCAGCAATAAAACAGAATTGAATGAGATTTTTTTTTATTAAATTAAAATAAGTAAGTAGATAAATACAGTGCAGATGTGAACGTGTGGCATGGTTTGTATACTGTGGATGAATTGAAAAATTTAATGGCATGCCTTTGTACTACTGTCATGGTCGATGTTTTGTGTGTAACATTTCAGCCTGAGTAATCTGTTCCATGGTATGGATGAGAACGCACCGGTGAGATACACAGTGTACTGCAGTCTCGTTAAAGTGGCAGCTGCCTGCAACGCCATCACCTTCATCCCAACCGAGCTGGATCAGGTACAACCCGAGCAGCAGGGCTAATGCAGCCAAGAAAAAAACAACTCGTATCAGTTAATTCCAATAATTATAATTCACCATTTTGTCTCTAGGTGCGCAAGTGGATCATTGACTGGAACCTGACCACAGACAAGAAGCACACTCTACTGAGGCTGGTGTATGAGGCTCTGGTTGACTGTAAGAAGAGGTATACACATCAGAGATTTCTGGAAATGTTCAACTCTCTCTCAATTTTAGTTTGTTCCTCATCATATGGTTTGTGTACGTACAGTGAGGCTGCAGCGAAAGTGATGGTAGAGCTGTTGGGCAGTTACACAGAAGACAATGCTTCCCAAGCCCGGGTAGATGCCCACAGGTATGCTTTTTGTTCGTCTAACCCATTTTAGATAGTATCTGTTTGTGTATATGTATATAATATACTGCATACCCTATTCTTCCTCCTACAGGTGCATTGTTCGTGCTTTGAAAGACCCAAACACGTTTCTGTTTGACCATCTCTTGGCTCTGAAACCTGTGCGCTTCCTGGAGGGAGAGCTCATCCACGATGTGAGTAGAGATTAGACATATACTATACTTTTACATCTACAGGGGTGGACAAATCATAAATACATTATCTAGCCCGCTGGGCATTTAAAAGCTTTAAGGTGTTTTCCCGGTCCCGTTCATTTAGTTGCCCTTGAGACCTAGGATAAAAATGGTAGTGAATGTAATATCATATTTCAAGGTATTTAGGTCATTCAGTGTAGACTGAATGTATACATACTGTATAGACTAAGGGGAACCAAATGACTATAATCATGTAGTACATTTGCAATCTAGCCAAATAAAAATCGTCAGCTAATGATTGAGCTAAATCAAGTTGTGTTCTGTAATGATGTACAGTTTTTTGATGTAAGCTTTACGATTTTCGATACGTAAACGGTAAGTCGCTTTACGATTTCTTGTGAAAAGAAAAGGTTCTATGTTTTCAAATCACTGGGACTAGATCGTCTACACCCGCTCTTGAATAGGTCACTCCAGGATGACACACACGTTTTTAATATTTAGGACAAGACTCACTAACTCGTACCTTGTGACAGAATCCATTATCCTTGAAACATGTTTTATTAGACTGCACTGGTGAGAAACCTTTTTTTTTTTTTTTTTTTTTTTTTTAAACACATAGTCAAACCTAATGCAATTTTAGTGTTTTTAGGAAAAAGTAGATTTTAAAACCCTTATATAGAGTCGCTTAGACATTTCCTGTCATGAAAATAGCATTAGAAGCTCGTATTGAGTTTAAAAAAAAAAAAACCTTAACCTAGATTTAAAAAAAACATGCAGGGGTAGAAGCAATAAACTGAATTACCTGTGTATTGTTCTGTGCATTCATTTTACATTTACTTATTTAGCAGACACAAAGCGACTTACAAATGAGAGATACAAGCAAAGTGATATCAAGCAGAGAACAATACAAGTAATGCTACTATACAAAGATCTATTAATTGAGTACTAGAAGAAGCAAAGATGTCAACAATCAGGTGAATCATATTAATCATTGGCACAAGATTATCACCTGGTATAGAGTTTCAGGTGAATGTTTTGTATGGAGTTTTTTTATCAGGTAATATTAATCACACGTCTTCTTTCTTTTTAGTTGCTGACCATCTTTGTGAGTGCAAAACTAGTAGCCTATGTCAAGTTCTACCAAAGCAACAAAGACTTCATCGATTCTCTTGGTAAGAACTTTAGGGATTTGATGAGGACATGTAAGGGAACAATGACATTTTGTTTAGGGTTTTTATTTCATTTTTTTACAAGACAATTTTTCACTGCCTTCTTTGCTCATATTTATCAAGGGTGCCAATATTAGTGGAGGGCACTGTACATACCAAAAAAACTTTTTAATTTTTTTTTTAATAGCATATAGGTTTTTCCCTCCTCTGTTTGTTGAACAAGAGAAGAAGAAAAACACTGGCAGCTTACTGAGCCAATATGAATAAAAATCTAATAACAGCAATTCAAATAGGCAGTGTGATTTAAGCCTCAGCTGCTGACCATTATTTTACCATCATGTTTACTGGCGCATTAAACGCAAATGCAGGCCGAGATGTTCGGTTAGCAGTTGAGCAGTGTTTCTGCTCTGCTGGAATGTACCACTCAGCAGAGGCTTTGTTTGGCGTCTGCTCAAAGAGGCGAATTCATTAAAGCTGGTATCCTCCCTGCTTCTGAAAAGAATGAGACAATTCACAAACACTTTGTAAAGACTCAGCACCTAATGAAATGGATCATTGGTTCACTGGATGTGTCACTGGTTACTTAATTAATGTAAAT
Organism: Noturus placidus; assembly: GCA_022414735.1. Classification (NCBI taxonomy): domain Eukaryota; kingdom Metazoa; phylum Chordata; class Actinopteri; order Siluriformes; family Ictaluridae; genus Noturus; species Noturus placidus. The sequence continues at coordinate 215,340 of JAFFST010046646.1, read as the reverse complement.
ACATTTTTAATTTGGTTAAATGTTAATTATTTACACTACACCAACAGCAGCCGTTTCTATTAGTGGTTGGAGCACTAATATAAATTTAGGAGGGTGCAAGGGAGAAATGGAGGAAATTGGCAAGTCATATTTAATTGATTACAGCTGTGTTTAGTCATGCAGAGGTGCTGTGCTTGTGTAGCGCTTCAGGCCTTGTGTTGTGTTTATAGTGGGGAAGACTTGAGAACTGTTCAAGATGCTACACTATATGCCCAGAGGTTTGTGGACACCTGACCCTTACTGCCATATGTGGGCCTTCCTTAAAATGTTCTCACAAAGTTGAACGCACATAATTGTCTAGAATGTGATTGTCTGCTGTAGCAATACAGTTTCCCTTCACTGGAACTAAGGAGCCAAAACTTGTTTTCAAACCTGTGAGATCCATGAAGACATGGTTTGCTAAAAGTGGAGTGGAACAACTCGAGTGGTCTGCACAAAGCCCTGCCCTCAACCCCACTGAACACCTTCGAGATGAACTGGAATACCCCAGGCCTCCTCACCTAACATCAGTGCCTGGCTTCACGAATGCTCTTGTGGCTGAAATGAGCACAAATCCACACAGCCATATTCCAAAATCTAGCTGAAAGCCTTTCCAGAAGAATGGGAGCTGTTCTAGCAACTCCCTGTCAAGCCCCATGGTTTTGGAATGGGATGTTCAATACTCAGGTGTCCACATACTTTTGGTCATATGGTGTATATTGTAATAGATGTATTTGATATTGCAATGATTAGCGTCATTATTTGTTACTAGATGTTATACACAGTTTATACACTTCTTATTACTGACTCTAACCTATTCACAAATAGAAAGGGACCACAATCAGATCGCCTCTAGTGTACTAGACTATACATTAAAATTAATTTTGTTTTGTTGTCTTCAGTTAAAATTTGCTCTATATAAACACTACATTCAATGGCCAGTTTAATGATGTCCTAACTCAATTATGCTATAAGTGTGAAAATTCTTGTCTGAGATCGGTTTTCATTTAGGTGTTTTTTTTTTTTTTCTCATCATAAGTTGTTAAATGTTGAGTTTCGTTATTATGCTGTTTATTATCCTTGACTTACAGTGCATCCGGAAAGTATTCACAGCGCTTCACTTTTTGCACATTTTGTTATGTTACAGCCGTATTCCAAAACGGATTAAATTAATTATTTTCTACAAACAATACTCCATAATGACCACGTGAAAGGTTTTTTTGCAAATTTAGTAAAAACAAAAAAAAGCACATGTGCATGAGTATTCACAGCCATTGACACTCAAAATTGAGCTCCGGTGCATCCTGATGGTATCGAGGCACAGATCTGGGGAAAGGTCAGATACGTTTCTGCAGCATTGAAGATCCCAATGAGCACAGTGGCCTCCATCCATAAAAGGAAGAAGTTAGGAACCAGCAGGACTCTTCCTAGAGCTGGCCGCCCGGCCAAACCGAGCGATCAGGGGAGAAGGGCCTTAGTCAGGGAGGTGACCAAAAACCCGATGGTCACTCTGACAGGGCTCCAGCGTGTCTCTGTGGAGAGAGGAGAACCTTCCAGAGAAGATCAACTATCTCTGCAGAACTCCACCAATAAAGAAGCCACTCCTCAGAAAAAGGCACATTACAGCCCACCTGGAGGTACCACCAAAAGGCACCTGAAGGACTCTCAAACCATGATGAAACAAGGATTGGACTCTTTGGCCTGAATGGCAAGCATCATGTCTGGAGAAAACCAGGCACCACTCATCACCTGGCAAATACCATCTCTACAGTGAAGCATGGTGGTGGTAGAATCATGCTGCGGGTATGTTTTCAGCGGCAGGAACTGGGAGACTAGTCAGGATCGAGAGAAAGATGGATGCAGCAATGTACAGAGACATCCTTGATGAAAACCTGCTCCAGAGTGCTCTGGACCTCAGACTGGGGTGAAGGTTCATCTTCCAACAGGACAACGACCCTAAGCACACAGACAAGATGACAAAGGAGTGGCTACAGGACAACACTGTGAATGTCCTTGAGTGGCCCAGCCAGAGCCCAGACTTGAACCCGATTTGAACATCTCTGGAGAGATCTGAAAATGGCTGTGATTCGACGCTCCCCATCCAACCTGATGGAGCTTGAGAGGTCCTACAAAGAAGAATAGGAGAAACTGCCCAAAAATAGGTGGCCAAGCTTGTAGATTCTCAAAAAGACTTGAGGCTGTAATTGGTGCCAAAGGTGCTTCAACAAAGTATTGAGCAAAGGCTGTGACTACTTATGTACATTGCATATATATGTGTGTGTGTGTGTGTATATATATGTGTGTGTATATATATGTGTGTACAAGATTTCAAACAAACTTCTTTCACGTTGTCATTATGGGGTATTGTTTGTAGAATTTTGAGGAAAATAATGAATTTAATCCATTTTGGAATACGGCTGTAACACAACCAAATGTGGAAAAAGTGAAGCGCTGTGAATACTTTCCGGATGCACGGTACATGGCTGCTGCAGTAATGCAAATTAATTTCCTGCCACTGTAGCTGATTATACAACCAATGTGCTCAAAGTCCCACAGATGCAATGAGTTGTTTGTTTTGGGTTTTTTTTTACACTAGTTATGGTACTGAATAAATATAAATTCATTTGCTAACCCACTAGACAAGCTCCGGTTTATTTGGCGCCTACCATACATGACTCTTGGTTTGCCGAAATACAAATGTTGTCTTAATTTTTGTTTAGGGCTATCACATGAGCAGAACATGTCAAAGATGAGGCTACTGACATTCATGGGCATGGCTGTGGAGACGAAGGAGATTTCCTTTGACACAATGCAGCAGGAGCTGCAGATTGGCGCAGATGATGTGGAACCCTTCGTAATTGATGGTACAGCTCAGTTTCTGAGATCTCTGGTAGATTGGGCAGAGATAATAAATTGTGACTTAAGTCATAAGTGCTGACCAAGTTCTTTTTGACTGACTGAACATAATCAGTGCATGTGTCCTGGATCCTAATCTTTGCGTTATTGTTTCTTTCGTTTTACTAGCCGTTCGGACCAAGATGGTCTACTGCAAACTCGACCAGACACAACGTAAGGTTGTCGTAAGGTAAGCGTCTTTAGATAAGCTGTATCATTCTGATGTTTGAGTCCTTAATCTAAATATAGTCACACCACAGTGATCTACCAAAAGAAAAATGTCCCATAATATTAAAAAAGGAGGAGAACAATATGGGGGGGGGGGGTTACAGTGCCTTGCGAAAGTATTCGGCCCCCTTGATCTGCTCGACCTTTGGCCACATTTCAGGCCTCAAACATAAAGATATAAAACTGTATTTTTTTTGTGAAGAATCAACAACAGGTGGGACACAATCATGAAGTGGAACCAAATTTATTGGATATTTCAAACTTTTTCAACAAATAAAAAATTGGGCGAGCAAAATTATCAGCCCCCTTAAATTAATACTTTGTAGCGCCACCTTTTGCTGCGATTACAGCTGTAAGTCGCTTGGGGTATGTCTCTATCAGATTTGCACATCGAGAGACTGAAATTTTTGCCCATTCCTCCTTGCAAAACAGCTCGAGCTCAGTGAGGTTGGATGGAGAGCGTTTGTGAACAGCAGTTTTCAGTTCTTTCCACAGATTCTCGATTGGATTCAGGTCTGGACTTTGACTTGGTTATTCTAAAACAAGTTCTCTAAATTCCAGACACATACCAATGAGCATTTGGTTATTAAATTTATTTTTTGAACATCTAGTGGAGCACCATTAAATCCATTATTTATAAAATGGAAAGAATATGGCAGACTGCTTCCTCTTCCTAAAGGAGTGCTTCCAGCAAATGTCAGTTAAAACGTGAACAGTTAAGGAGAGCATTAGTGAGAGAAGCATCCAGGTGGACAATGGTAAATATGACCATGATGCTTCCACCACCATGCTTTACCATGGGGATGGTGTACTCACTTTGATGTGGATTGTAGTGTTTCTGTCAAACATGGAGCTTTGTTTCAAGACCAAAAAGTTCAGTTTTTGTCTCCACGTGTTTGCTGAGTCTTCAATCCAGACAGGATTTCATATGACTCACCACTCTTCCATAAACCCAGCTTTGTAGAGTGTCTAGGGTATGGCTGTCCTGTGAACAGTTCTCTGCTGGAGCTCTGGATCTCTCTGCTCCTTCGGAGTTAACCTTGGCTTCTTGGTTACTTCTCTGACTTCTTCCCTTCTTGTGTAAAGTGTGTAAGATGTGTTTGTAGACTTGCATATCAAAGTGAAATGAGCATTTTAAATTACCAGTGTTTATGTAAATCTGACAAACGGTGTTACTGGTGGTTGTCCCAATCCCTACATTTAATTCCCTCTCACCTGCCATCACAAGGGTCACTGATCATGGGAAGGAGTTTTATGTAAATGTAAATATTCAAATTGTATGGTTATAAATTAAAAGGGATAAACTGAATCAGTAGTTCATCCATCACTATGTAGTGAAAATCAGTGTTTTTATTTCTGGTCTCAAATTCTGCTGTGTACTTTGTGTGTGTGTTTAGCCACAGCACTCATCGAACATTTGGGAAGCAGCAGTGGCAGCAACTTTACGACAGTCTGAGTGCCTGGAAGCAGAATCTGGCCACAGTGAAAACCAGCCTGCAGGCACTCTCTCCTACTGTCTCATCATAACGCTCAGCAGATTTTATACATGCACACACTCAATAAAAGACAAATGAAGACCATTTACTTTGTGTCTGAACTTTTTTTAACATTAACCCCCATGTCTGTGTTGTTGCAAATGTAGTGTCTGTAGTGTTTTGTTTGAGGCTTTCATCTCACTGATTATGGAGATAAGTGATCAGGGTAATGGCCAATATTATTGCTAATGGTGAGAGATGAGACACAGGCTTCAGGATAAGGAATGTTTGTTTGGGATAGGGAGAGATAAGCTTTAATTGACAAACATTCGAGTCCATTGTTTTATTGTAATTTTATCCAAATACAAAGTGGAGGGAAGTATCAAGCCTTCAGGAGCATGGTGTAAAATCTGATTATGCAGATACTTCATACAGAACAATAGTAAAAAATGTCATTTGATGATGATCAGAATTCCAAATGGGTTCTCTGTAAGGGAAGTGCTCTATTTTAGGGTCTTATATAGAACCTTTAAGAGTTACTCTGAGACAAACCAAAAAAAACCCTTCAATGCAATAGATGGAACAATAGATTAACTTTAATCTATTAAATTTTAATCTTTAATCTTTTAAATCTATTATTAGATTTACGTTATCTTTTTTTAATTTAACTATTTACCCAAAGTGTTAATACAAATAGCAGTAATATGAACCATGACAATCGCAATTTCCTATTGAAGGTGATACAAAATTATTTTATTTTTTTTAACTTTAGGCTGCTTTAACTTGATTCGCTAGGGAAATGTGGCTGGTGAGTGGAAAGGAAGTGTCCATGTCTGTGTTCACAATACATAGGCGCTCTCACATGAAACCATTGCTCTGTTTGTTTACTTAACTGCTATATACTTGTGAATCCCATTTTGTGCACAATTCACCACACCATGTACTTTTACCTCAATGAATGTGGAATCTATGCATATGCAAATTGGAAATGCACCAAATAAGCGTAAACCTGTCACATGGTCTGCATTTGCATAGTTAAACCTGATAGGATCCATTTATTAAAACCACTGCTGTGTCCATTTTCATACTTAACCCAGTCTGTGCCCTTAAAAATCTCCTGAAGGCATGTAATCATAAAAATAAATTTTGGAGTGCCTTTAAAATAATTTCTGCTTCTGGTCTATAATTCTATCTTGCATTTGTACTTCGTGTTATGGATTTTGTTAAAATCTGTAGTGTGTAGAGTGGCTTTGTTCACTTTCAGTCATAAGCACTGCATTATGGGGCTACGTTCAGAAATATTATAAACAATGTCCATGAAAGCATTCCTCCACCTAGGCACATTCCACTCAGGAAGGGAGGCACTGCGAATGCTCAACAGAGTAGTAAAATGTTTAATGATTGCATAGCTTGGAATAATATGTGTGGTGGTCTTGGATAACCCATCAGATGTCGCTGTGGCTGAATTCTGGAAAAGAAAAAAGAAACAGAATAAATTTAAGTTTTTCTGCCAATAAAATAAATCTACTTTCATAAAATAATGAATAATTTTACTAAGATGGTGTGAAAATGTTTTTATTTAATATCTCTATATATAAACCTACTTTGTAACCTTTCCTTGGGTGCCTGTAAAGACCGTGTTGCGTAAGGAACCAGTTTAATAAATGTATTCTGTCTATAGATGCCTTAATCCTTGCTAACTATGTTCGGGAGTTTTTTTTTCACAAATTGAGTGGTTGGATAGCTACCTGCTATAATGAAAGAGCTATAATCCTAATCAATTCAGTTTATGATCAGATACCACTGAAAAACAGCAGAATGTAGTTAAATACTCTGGTAGATGGCAGTTATATCCATACCAACGTCCGTGTGAACATTGTGAATAGAGACTCATGTTTAAATGCAAGGAGTGACCTTTACCTCTGGGGTGACACAGACTGATGTTGGTGATGCTCATAAGCAAAGTAAGAACTCCTTTACCATTATAAAAATGTGGCAGAAGTGTTTTTTTTCTCACATGTTGATTAGGTTATAAATATAGAGGTAGCTGTCTCATCTTTAAATGTGATTTTCCTCCTGTTCACTTTTGGGGATAACCAAATATTAAAATATTAGAACTTTCCCAAGCTGCCCCACACACAGATGTTCACATTGCACAGGCTTTCATCCAAATCAACATAAAGGTCAAGACTGATAATCCTGGGATTTGTGTTCACAATCTTCGTCAATACTGGTCTTTATTATTGGAAATCATGATATTGTGTCTTCATTCCATGTTTTGTACATTGGCATATGTACCTCAGGAAAATGTAGAAATACTGTATATTAGTTCACTTTAGAGTGCTATACCCTAGCTACTATATATTTATGAACAGAAGTCATTAAGCAAGGCATTTTCACAGGCACAAGATCTTCTTCTGTAAAATTGTGCATTATCAAAGTTTTTTCCATCCATCCATCCATTTTCCATACCGCTTATCCTACTCAGGGAAGCCTGGAGACTATCCCAGGGAACACAAGACATAAGGCGTGTGCACATTCACACACTACGGACAATCTGGAAATCTATTTAATCTCTCTCCTAAAAGCTATTAATCATCTTGCTGTTTTCATGTAGAAACCTATCTGTTTAAACTGTGAAACATGACAAATTATGATTAAAAAAATGTGCCTTCAGTGAATTATATGGAACACCACAACAACTCCCACTATCTCTCCCTCTCTCATTCTCTATTCCTTTTTCTCTCTGTCCTCATTCCTGATATCTGGTTAGTGGTTAAGATTGCAATGATGTGCTGCTGAGAGTTAGCAGTTTTGTCTTATTTCTCTAGAGCACTATTTCATGACCCCAGTTTATCAGGCATTTAATTTTTTTTTTTCAGGTAACATATTTCACTGTTGAGGAACATTGATTAGATTAAGACAGTTTCACAATGCATATTACCAAATAGGTTTTACAGATGATTTTTGGTTTCACTCAACAACCTTACATTTTCATTGACATTCTATTAAGCACTGATAAAAGTAATGCTTTTAGCTCTCAGTCTTGGAAACAGCCCATGTCGATAATAGAGTTGTGAACTGCATTATTTATTAGGGGTTGTTATTTATTCAGGGGTTAACCATGAACCAAAATTGTACTCGGTCATGTCAAAGTGCAACATCCATCCATTTTCCATACCACTTATCCTTACTGGGTCATGGGGAACCTGAAGCATATCCTAGAGAGCATAGGGCACAAGGTGGGGGACACCCTGGACCGGGTGCCAATCCATTACAGGGCACAATCACACACTACGGACACTTTGGACATGCCAATCAGGCTATAATACATGTCTTTAAACTGGAGGAGGAAACTGGAGTACCCGGAGAACACACAGGAAGCACAGGAAGGACATGCAAACTCCACACACAGAGGGCTGTAGTGGGAATCGAGCACTCAACCATGGAGGTGTGAGGCAACCATGCTAACAACTAAGCCATCATGTCCTCAAAGTGTAACAACAGTAATATTATTACATTTTTCCTTTTAAGTGTTCAGAACTGCCACCAAAATGTATTATAACCTACCTCAAGTGCAGACAGATAAGGGAAAAATGGACCAAGTTGTCCTTGACTCTTGGGATGCTCTTCTGACTATTCTTCTGCACGTGGCCCGTTGATGATGGAGTGATGTTGCTTCCACTTGCGGATAATGGCCCCAATGGTCCTTACTGGAAGATTCAGAAGTTTTGAAATACATCTGTATCCGATTCCATCAAAATGCTTTATAGCAATAAGGTTGTGAAGGTCTGGGGAAAGCTCTTTGCTTATACCTGTCATAAGATGTTTCTTGTGTGACACCTTGGTAACGAAAAGCCTTTTCATAGACCATCGATTTACAAACCCAGCTGATATTAATTTGCACAGATAGGAGGTATAATTACTTATGGATTTCAGCTGGTTCCTTGCCTTGGAGAACTGCTTATTCTTAGTGTGTTCAATACTTTTTTCCTGTGTCATTCCACTTTATTACACATAACTTTATTCATGGACTTTAATGTTGTGAATTCTTTATATTAACCGGAATTTTTGAGTTTATACTGAAAATTTCATGTGAATAGCCTCATTGGAAATATATTTACTGAAACAAATGTTGATGCGTTCAATTTCCCCCCACTGTATGTGTTCCAGACATCAGGCAGATATTGACCGCAAAGAATTTGCAACCAAGTATTAAAAATGACCATTTAATTATGATTGTTAGTTTGTCCAATTATTTTTGTTCCCCTGTAGTCGGGGACCACATACAAAAAATGCTGTAATTCACCTGATTTGGATGTAAATACCCCTAAATTGTTGCTGAAAGTCTGCACTTTGAGGTCATATTTGTTATTTAATTTCAGCTCCAATATACTGTGCCAAACAGTTAAGTTAATAAAAACTTTATCAATGTCCCAATAGTTTATAGGCCACTCCTCTCATTAGACACGTTTATCGCAGAGTATGTGCTGTTCTGTGCTCTTACACACAGTGATTTATAAAAGCATTGTTATACATGTAATTAAGATTTCTTTACAAGAATGCACTTCTGACCTCATCTGCTCTTCCTTTTGAGATAAAGGATGGAGTTGCATTTACACCACAGCACAATCCTTAACCACATCGGCATTCGTCAGACCAGTTCAGCTTTGCTCTAACAATGTCCAGACACACAATGAGGGACAAGGGTGAAATAGTGCAGCTTATTGCTGTCCAATTAGCTACAGGCTCCAAGAGAGCCAGAAATCTATCATAACACTGAAGAGTGTGCTGGCTCAGGATCGTATGTTTAAAGCTCTAACAGCAGAGCTACACATTTCTACGTGATAATGAAGATTATCCGTACCATGATACCGCATGGTTCGTTCTTGTTATTTGGAAGATTGCTTATGTGGTTTCCATGAAAATCAACAACACTTTTAATAGGGTTATTTCTCAGAAACATGACACACAGCCAGAAATCCTGCCGGACACAGTCTCCATAATAAAACGAAGCATCACAGTGGAATACTTTTATTTGTTTATAACAATTTTTATTGATTCTCATACACTTTCCAGAGTACAACAAAGATATATCAATGTAGAATCAACATTTTTTACCCCGATAACAGCCCCTCCCACCCCACCCAGGAAAGTTTACACTAGATTAATTTACTTATGATTCATGTACATGTGATTTAATTACATGTGATCCATTTTCATAAATCCATACAGAATCAAACTTTTAACCCCAGTAACCCCCCCCCCCCCAGCAATATTTATATATGATTCATTTATATATGATTAATTTATATGTAATTTTACATGTGGTTCATTTACACATGATTCATTTTAATACCTCCCCACCCCACCCCCCACCCCACCTCGGCACATGATGGCTACTCTATTACTGGTTGTATAAATACTATAAAACCCAACAACAGGCATAAGACTCAAGGGCAATATAACCTATGATCTTTAATACAATGGTGGGTCTCCTGTAAAAATACTATATCAGAGTTTTTAAAAGTTTCAAATATATAAAATATATAAAAACCTTAGATCTCTTAACAGGATTACCCATACCTCTGATGTTCCAAGTAATAAATCTTAAAAGGCGTGCCTGTCCTAGCCGTGCTGGGATCAATATTACTACTAACCATCTAATAAAGTAAACCATAGGGATATAATAGTCAATTAGAGCCGGAGTGATTTCCCCTCCCCCCAAAAAAACCCTTAAACATAAAAACACCCAATGTCTCCATAACCCAAAGGAGACAGCAGTGAATGCCTCTATAACCAAAAGTTGTCCACGCTGAGACAACCTCTCAGAAAGAACGCTGAAGTAACCAACCCTTACCAAAACTAAAGATTTCAGTAAGAGAAATCCCCTACTGACTTCAAATCTGATAAACAGTCTGCGCACAAGAACAGATATAATGTCCTTAACTTAAAAAAACAAAAAAAAAACAAAATCACGCCACCGTTCAGGTGATACTTTTATGAGCAGAGAATACTTTTATGAGCACATTTATAAGCACTACTTATGACCTTGAGACTAGAAGAGTTAAATCCCAATGATCGGATAATTAATAATAGTTAAATGTATTTGGAAAATCTATATTAATAGGCTGTGAGACTGGTTATTGTTGTTTTGGTATTAAACCCATGTGCAAGTCATGAAATAAGGAAATAAGGGAATGGTCATTTCAGTCAAGTGGACATTCTGGATGATACCTGAAAAATGTTTTTTTTTAAATGAATAACTATTTAGAAACTGAACCTAGTATACTGAAGACAAGTTTATTATATACCACATTTCATACGCAATTCAAAATGCTTTATATAACTAAAAGTTCAAGAAAAGTATTTAAGGAAGAAATAAAAGACAACTTTCTGTAGATGTAAATAATTTAAAAGGATAAGTGCAGTATGTAGAAAGAAAATATCAGAGGCACACGAAAAGGGAGGGATTTTTTATTCTGTACTTGAAAATGAATAGATTTGGGGCATATCAGAGATCTTCAGGCAGCTGATTTCAGCTTTGACGGCAGCATAGCAACTAAATGCTTCCTCGTCATATTTGGTTCTATAATATATTTTATTAGGTAGAATCAATTTTATTTAAAAAGTGAATCATAATTGTCACATCAGTTCAATAGTTTCCATTTAAATGAGCAAAAACACTCATAATTAGTAACCACTGAATGTGAGTAAACTTTACATTTCTGTTGGTGTGAGAACATAAGGTGTGAATGAAAAAGGCAGTGAAACCATATTCATCACATTTCTATGAATATGGAATGATAGTATCTAACTTATCTATGTTAATATGTAATATTTATGGTGATAGCCATATACTGAAGACATGAATACCTTCAGTGACATCTGGTGGTTTAGTTTCTTGTGTACTCCTTCTCTGTTACCAGCGCTGAGGTTTTTAACCCTTGTGTTCTGTTCATTATTTAGCAATGGATGTACTGTTCACAGCTCATACTGTCTTTGGGAAGCTGAGACAGAAATGCATATTTGATATAACCAACCTTAAATACATTTATGATTCTGGGGAACAGTAAAAAAAAAATTCATGTTGAAAATATATTGAATGTTTACACTTATAATGTAAAAATTTAAAACATAAACAGAGCACAAGGGTTATATTCTTACTGACCACTTGATCCTGTCTATGCGCTGTGTACAGAGTTAAGTCTGATAAATTGTGTATAGCAACATACATTATATGGCCAAATGTTTGTGGTCACCTGACCACAACATTCATATTCTTCTTCCCCCCACCCCTTTCTTCTTCAAGGTTTGACATGTTGTGCGTTGATGATTTTCAGCTCACCACGTTTGTAAAGAGTGGCTATTTGAATTATTCTAGCCTTCCTGTCTGCTCAAATTAGTCTGTGACTTTCTCCTCTGACCTCTCTCATCAACAGAACTGCAGAGCTGCCACTCTTTGGGCAGCTGTAGCAGAAAATTATTTTTTTCCCCCTCAACATTCTGCATGAACATGGAACCATTGGTCCAATAGACTTGGTAAATAAATCTTGCAAGAATTGTCCTTGTCCATGGTTCAATCAGCATATACGAGGAGTGAATCTTGAAAAACATGTCCGACATTGGTCGAGCAATGTTCAGCAGGTATTAGACGAGCTTAATGAAGGCCAATATTTCTTTAAATTATCTTGGTTTTTCTTTGATTTAGGTGTTTATAGGATTGCATAATATTAAGTAATATATTTTAAGGTCTTTAAGGGCCCTAAACGGCTTGAAACCCAATAATTGCTGCTTGCAGTTATATTTCTATTATTATTATTATTTTATTTGTTTTTTTTATTCTCCTTTCTTATCTACATTAATGCTTTGGCAATGTTGTATGTAAATAATCATGCCAATAACATACTTTGAATTGAAATTGGGGAGAGAGAGAAAGAGAGAGCGCGTTTACATGGACAACAATAATCCAATATTAATCCGATTAAGACAATACTCTGATTAAGAAACTACCTAAGCTACCTACAACTAAGCTATTTTTAATGACCTTAATCCGATTAAAGTCATACTCGAAGTAAACACAAACCAAATTAAGACATGTGGATTATTCCTGTTTTAGTCGCATTATCGAGGTGTATTACAGACATGTAAACACCTTAATCACACTATTAACGTAGTGTGAGACTTTTCACCGCATTTTGCGACAGGACACGATCACACACGGCAGCGCTCAACCGCTTTAGAATAGTCAAACAAGAGAGCACGGCTGCGTCCCAAACCACGTACTGAGCTCCTACAGGCCTGTAGTAGGCGAAATACCTGCATCTCGGCTACTATATAGCAGATGAGTACGCGGTTTGGGACGCAGCCCACGGCTTCAAGCAGATGTCTATTAGCAAGTATAGCATGACAAATAATTAACTGCACTGGAAGCGTTCGTAAATGTTTTTTTTTTTTTTTTTTTTTTTTAATAAAAACCCCCAAAACT
>JAFFST010046646.1:187664-196075 GCA_022414735.1 Noturus placidus | reverse complement strand
CCCAAGGACACTTCGGCATGGGATCACCCGGGCCGGGATTCAAACCGCCAACCCCACGATTAGTGGATTATTGGACAACCCGCTCTACCGACTGAGCCACAGCCGCCCCATTACTTAATTACTTAATTACATTACTTAAGTGTATATAGAGGAATATTTTGGGAGTATAGCCTTTTCAATGACTTTCTAAACATTTGTTTTCCTTTGTTTTTAATTATTGAGGTTTGGATTGAACTCCTTCAATACAATGTCTGATCAAAAAACTTTTCTCAATAAAAATGTAAATTGCCCGCTTGGGTCTATGTCTCACTGCTAAGATTGGATTTTAAAGAAAATTGAACATTTTATTAGTCTATGGGAGTCGTTCTCATACACAGCTTCTGGTTTGACCTAACCACATTATTTATTTTAATTCCTCATATCCCTAATTCAGAAATCTAACGTCCAAACTGCTAGATTGTTTTCAATAATGTATACACTAAAAGCACAAATAGCTTTTGTTGTTGTTGTTGTTGTTGTTGTTTTGTTTTGGTTTAACTCTGTACGTGATCAGATTTTTGGCAAAGCTCTTTAAGATTCACACCATTTTAAAAAACATCTCAGAAACAGCGTCCATGTCATGTCACAAACACAATGAGGATAAACTGTTGTATATTATGCAGTGGATGTAAAAAAAATAAATAAATAAGTCTACACACCCCTGTTAAAACGGCCGGTTTTTGTTAGGTAAAAAATGTCAGAACTTTTTCCTCCTTCAATGTGAAATTACAAATATAAAACAATTATTGGAAAAACAATCAGAAACCTTTTTTTAAGGAAATATTGACTTGGCAATATTTTCTCACTCTTTCTTGCAAAAACATTCTATCTATCTATCTATCTATCTATCTATCTATCTATCACCGATTAGTCGAGACCGACCGTCGGTCACTTTATGGCCCACGTATGTCATCAACGCGAACCACAAAGCATGTCGGCAGAAGTAGTGGGGTAGTTTGCCATTGCTTTCCCCAAAAAACATTCTAGACCCATCAAAATGTAAGGATATCTCCTTTGCACAGCCAGCGTCTGGTCACAGCTTCTGGATGTTTAGTTGGATTCAGGTCTGGCCTCTGGCTATATCATTCAAAAACTTTGATCTTCTTTTGGTTAAGCCATTCCTTTGTTGATTTGGATGTATGCTATGGGTCACTGTTGTTGTCCTGAAAGGTGAAATTCCTTTTCATTTTCAGTTTTCTAGCGGACACCTGAAGTTTTTCACTAAAATCAACGTGCATTTGTAGCTATTCCTGATTCCCTCCACCGTGATAAAAGTTACCAGTTCTGGCTGAAGAAAAGCAACCCTAAAGCATGATGCTGCCACCACCATGCTTCACTGTGGATATGGTGTACTTTTATTTGTGTATTGGGGTTTTTTTGCACCCAAGATATCTTTTGTAATTTATGTAACTGTTAGATATTTACATAAAAAAATCTCATCAGACCATAACTCATTTTGCCACATGGTTTGGGATGATTCGTTAGGCTTGGATGTTTTTTGTGAGAAAGGTCTTTCGTCTAGTCATCCTACCCCATAGCTCAGGCATGAGAGATTGTTGTCACATGCACAGAGTAATCAGTACTTGTCAGTACTTTATATTCCTGCAGCTCCTTTAATGCTGCTTGTGGTCTCTTAGCAGCTTCCCAGGTAAATTTGTGTCTTGTCCTTTTTTATAAATTTTGGAGCGACGTCATGTTCTTGGTGGTGTCACTGTGGTGATCCATTTTTGTTGATTGCCTTTATGGTGTTCCATGGTACATCTAATGTTTTAGGAATTCTATTATACCCCTCTCCTGATTGATAACGTTCAATAAGTGAGATACCCCACACGTTTGTTAGCTCTTTGTGGACCATGGCTTCAGCAGTCAGATGAAACCAAGAAGATGTGAAGGAAATCTTGCAGAAACAGCTGGTCTTTATTTGGGTTAATCAGAATAATTGTATTGATGACAGCTGTATGAAAATTACTTTTGAACATGCTATTGTACGTGATAAAAAAGGGTGTGCGCACACCTGTGCAACCAGGTTATTGTAACTTTTTCTCTCGTCCATTTTCCGATTTTTCTCTAATGTTTTTCCACTTAATTTTTATACGTTGTAATTTCACACTGGAGGTGGAAAAAGTTCTGAGATGATTATCTTGGTTTCATTTTTTTTTACTTGACAAAAACCTGTCATTTTTAACAGGTGTGTAGACTTTTTATATTCTATTCAATTCAATTCAATTTTATTTGTATAGCGGTTTTTACAACTGACATTGTCTCAACAGCTTTACAGAAATATATAAACACGATATACAGATATTGAAGGTGCGAATTTATCCCAAACTAAGCAAGCCACTGAGTGGCAACATATCCATTACATTTGTATAATATATCCATTATATTTGTCAGTTGAAATATTTTAAAATATCTGTCCGTGTTCTCCCTGAGGGGTTACATGAGCAGTTATGCGAACTCTTGCCGATGCTCAGCTTATGCAGGCAGTGAGAAGTGCTAACAGCTTAATGAGTTTATAGGTCACTTTCATTACTCTGAAACGTTCTGTAACTTGCAAATAAAACACAGTGCCTTGTGGGTAGGAAGTGTGTACTCATTAACAGAATTATTGCTATTATTTTTATTATTATTACTATTATTAGTACTACCCCATATAGTGTATGTGTAATGTTTGCTATTTTCACTCTGTACAGTGTTTACGGAAGAACAGGAGGCTAATACGTTTTTAGGACGCCACCTGCTGTACAACCGGTTCGACTTTGAAATCTTCACCCCAGGCAATTTGGAGAGAGAGTGTATCGAGGAAGTGTGCAACTATGAAGAAGCGCGTGAGGTTTTTGAAAATATACCAGACACAGTTGAGTAATGCGTTTCTTTACAATCAACACATTTTCACCAAACCTGTGCCGTCAACTTTGTGACTCATTACAAAAACACACCTACATAATAAACATACAAGCTATTGTGTTTACCTGCTGAATAGGTCAACTTGTTTGTCGTGTTGAGTTACACCTCATCAGTAGCTGTGTAATGAACTGATGTACTGCTGTTGATATTAAATTTTCTTTGTGTGTATGACATTTTGTTTGTTTTCAACAGGATGCTTTCTGGAAAAAGTATACAGAGGGTAAGTCGAAGCCGTGTGTCCGTACTGGTTTTATGACCTGTTTATCTCTTGCTGTGTATTCTGCTTATTGTGTTTATTATTCTTGGTTTTCAGTGCTGCAAAATAATCTAGTTTTAATTATTATTTTACCTCAAACATTTTTCGAATGTATTTTACAACCTCAATTGCAAATAACGTTGGGACGCTGTGTAAAATGTAAATAAAAACAGAATGCAATGATTTGCAAAGCTCACAAACCCATATGTTATTCACAATAGAACATAGAAAACATATCAAATGTTTAAACTGGGGAAATGTACCATTTTTAAGGAAAACTTTTAATTTGATGGCCACAACACGTCTCTCAAAAGTTGGGACAGGGCAACAAAAGACTGCATTCTGTTTTTATTTACATTTATTTACATTTTACACAGCGTGTCAACCTTTTTTGGAATTGGGGTTGTAGTCAAACTGTACAAGAATGTACAGGGAATACAGATATAAAAACATCATACAGGTTTGTAAGTTAAAAAAGCCAGCATGTTTACAAATGACCATCTTTTTGGAGTTTCACATCGTCTCCCTGTGTCCATGTGAGTTTCCTCTGCGTCCTCTGGTTTCATCCCACCTCCCAAAATGAGACTTGGATCATCTATGTTAAATTGCCTCTTGGTGTAAACGAATGTGTGCACGGTGTCCCGTTCAGGGTATATTCCCACCTTTTGCCCTGTGCCCCAGAATACGTTCTGGATCCACTACAACCTTCACCAGGAGTGAAGCAGTTACTGAAGATGCATGAGTGAATAAATAAATGAATGATGAATCAAGATGTGATGCCCAAGGACAGTTTACGTGAGATGTTTACAAAAAGTTAGTAAAAATAGCTAAATGGGCTATTTACGAGAAAATAATTGTTGACATTTGTTTTCTGAAAGTTATTCTGTGGTGAATCAGGAGGCACTAAACACTGGGAATGAGGGTAAGCCAATCCACCTACGTGTTTTAGGATGTGCTGAGGAAACCCACACAGATGTGGGGAGAACATGGGAAACTCCACACAGATAGTAGTAACCTGAGCTCAAGATCGAACTGGGAACCCTGGAGCTGTCACCATGGTGACAATTATTTTTTATATACTAGGATATACATTTTATCTGATAAAGGTCTTTTTTTTTTCCTTTTTCAATTGGCCATTCATATATTCATGAAGCAAAAAAGCAGAACAGTAAGAATAATCATCTTATCTGTGTACAACTCTTGGCTCTTCGTTTATCTATAGTCCCAAACCAGCTCCTCCACTTTTTATTACCTAATATGATGTTATTTGTACAGTCTATTGATGGCTCTTATCTTAGATTCAAGCAATATAATACTTTGGGCACACAGTATTATTTCTCAGTTATCTACTTACAGCTTTATGTTCTCAAGGTGGCAGTGAAAATTAGGGTGCAGTTATTTGGTTAGAGGAAAATGAACTGATGTATGAGTAAAGATTCTTCATTTTTGATTGGTGTGCCACACTTGGGAATGTTTCCATGCCTTCATTATCTATAGTTGTATTGCTACAAGAAACCATTTTAGTTGTGTTCTCTGTTTCTCACAGTAACAGGAAGCTGGGTGGACATTAACAATTTTATTTCCCATTTTGTTCCTTGTAATGTTGCGATTCGGTTTTGATGGCACTCTGTTGTCAAACCTTAGTGAAATTAATGTTGTGTGTAATTTTAAAATAAGTATCATGATGATTTTTTTTGTCCACCCCTCTGCTTCAGGCTTTTCCTCTGTTGTGTTTGTAGATAAGCATTCATTTTCTTAACGCACTATAACCTGTGCCCAATTCTCCACTAATGCTATAGAAATTAAAATGCGTCCGTCTTGTTAGTTGAAGCATTAATATTAAAACACTTGGTGTATAACATGTGAAAGACATTAAAAGTCCTAAAGGACAATATTCACAGATGCAGCATGTTTTAAATGGGTTTTTTTTTTAAGAAACAAAAAACGAGCTAAAAGAACATGCATACCACATTCTTATTCACTGGTAAGGATAAGATGATGGTTTTAACAAGTCTACTCTTTAAATCTGTCCTAAGCACAAAATGAGGCTTTTAGAAATTCTTTTTAGCTTTATAGCTGTTTTAGATATGACTAGAATTTATAGCTAAATATTAAACATGGTTACACTGTTATGTTCTTTTTCAATGATATTTCCAGCTCAGAATCAGGGGCAGAAAATCGATGTGACGGCTCTGTTGGTGGGCATCATCGCAGGGGGCGTGGCAATCATCATAATGGGTCTCCTGATCTGGTATTCCTGCCGGAAGCAATGCAAAAATAAGTAAGGCCACGCTGCACAAGCGGGATTCAGTAAAGTATGCATGCAGGGCATTCAGATTAAGGCAAGAGATTTTTCTCAAAGCCATTAACATTGGTATGATGAGGTCATCAGATGTTATCAACCTTTTTTTTTTTTTTTGGTTTTGTAAAATGTCTAAAGACACTTTATAATATGTTACTTGCCTCTCACTGCTGTTGAATGCTATTATGGTAGTAATTATTTCATGTTCCTAATGAACATGTCTCTACACAGATTATTTTTGACAGATTAGCTATTATCAGTAAATATAATCTACAATACTACTGTATGTAGTCCATAATAAACTGCCATACTGAGTAGAATACTTTCAGTTTACCTTTTATACTTTCTTTTCCTGATTAGAATACAATATTTTTAGCAGATGCCGTTACTTGTACATTGAACAAACACACACAGTAAACAAACCCAGCTGCTGTAGCAATTAGAAGTCATCAGTGTTGCCAGATTGAAACCTACATTCCAGTTACGCACAAGAGACATGTAGCTACGAGACACTACTATTGTGTGTTAAGTACAATCCGAGAGAAGCTCAGAACTGAGGACTTGTGTGTTTTAGTATGGGTATATGTCATTTTAAACTTGTTTGATTCGAATGCTTTGTTGAGCTTAAACCAGCTGAGTTGTATAAACGTTTGCTGTAGTATTCATTTATTTATTTATTTTTAAAAAATCATTATTCTTCAGGGTAGGTTTCCTCCAGTATAGTTTCACTTTCAATAGAAGTCATTAGAAAGAGTAACTGTTACAAACATAAAAAATATTTGTCTTTAAAACACAAATATAAGTCATAATGTTGGCTACTGGTGTCATGTGTCAGTATCTTGAACAAGAACCTACAGTAAATGTTAAACCAGTGTACCAGTGTATCTTTGAAACACTGCCTGGTACGTTTATGTGGCTTGCACAGTAAAACAATGTATATGTTGTTCTTCTCTAAAGAAGTAGAATTGTCAAGTGTCTACTCCAGATAAGTGTTCTTGTAACACTACAGTTGTTCTCTGGAATATCCATGTCTTTAACTATGTTGCAATTTAACCACTTGTGTGTGTGTGTGTGTGTCAGGCCCGTCAGGAGTCATTCAAGACGCAGTAATGCCTCTGTGATCATTAGGAGGCTAGAGGAGGTGTCACTGCACCCCATCCCTGCTCCTCCTTTATCAGATGAAATGGAAACACATGGTCTCCCCTCTTACGAGCAGGCCATTGCTATAACTGGACCCCACGATGCTCCACCACCGCCATATCCTGGGTACACACAAACAGATGCACACGCACGTTCACACTAACGATTTGAGCTAAATTATTTTTTAATCACATGTAAAATACACATGGAATTGCTGCTGTCCGGTTACACTGAACAGAATTTACTATTGTAGGCTGTGCCACATACAAACTATCAATAAGGCATCTTGCATAGTGTAGCATCACATGCATTTTAAAGGTGCCTGTCATGACGAACACAGGCTGAAAGTTAGTATGACCCTAATTTCAACTTTAGATGCTCATCTTATATCTTGTACACTTTTCTGGCCACAAGTTTCAAGATTTTGAAGGTTGCAGTCTGATTGGTTGTCTGCATTTCCATACACACATACGGTTTAATTTTCATCGAATGGGAACTCATTTTTAAAAGTTATTCAGGTGTGTGTCTGTTAACATTCTATGTTAATGTGTCTGAAAATGAGAGCAGTTGGTCATGTTGAAAACTCGGACGAATTATTAACAGGAATGCCCATCAATAGCAGTTATAGAGTATTACACACAACCATAAGAAACAGGTTGTCACTCAACTCAAAATGACATGAAGACTCGCTTAGAGGAAGAGCGATAAGTGTTTCTGCATCACTGTTCAGATGATTTCTGTAGTGCTGAACGTAAAGGCTTTTCTATCGTTAATTGACATTTTTATATAGTATTGGTAACATGCTAACTTCTGTCCCATTTTATCATTGTTCATGTAATGATTATCCATCCTTACATTTACATTACATTTATTACATTTATTACATTTATTCATTTAGCAGACGCTTTTATCCAAAGCGACTTACAAATGAGAGCACACTCATACACCAATGGTAGCTGAGCTGCCATGCAAGGTGCTAGCTTGCCATCGGGGGCAACTTAGGGTTCAGTGTCTTGCCCAAGGACACTTCGGCATGGGATCACCCGGGCCGGGATTCGAACCACCAACCCCTGGATTAGTGGACAACCTGCTCTACCGACTGAGCCACAGCCGCCCTCTGTCTGTCCATACATGCGTCATCTCTCCAGCCATGCAGTGGGCTCTGAAAGTATTTAGACCTCTTGTATTTTTTGCACACTTGATTGTGTTATAGATTTCATTTAAAATGGATTAGATTGACTTTTTGGCTATTAAGCTACACACAATAATCGATAAGTACGAGGCAAAAATGTGTGTTTTAGAACTTTTTTAAGTATTCAGACTCTTCCTTTAGGCACTCCAAAGAGCTCAGGTGCATCCATTTGCTCTGGAAGAGTCTAGAAATTGACTTAAGGGGATTTAAGGGATTTAGAAAGGGGTGTGTGTGGGGACCCACAATTAACCTTGAATGTCGGATCAAAAACTAAGCTATGAATTCCATGGAACTCTCTGTAGACCTCCAAGACATTGATCTGAATAAAGGTATAAAACCATTTCTAAAGCCTTGAATGTTCCTGGGAGCACAGTGGGCTCTATTATTGTGAAATTGAAGATGTTTGGAATAACCAGGACTCTTCCTAGCTGTCCATCTTGGCAAAACTGAATTAGCAGGCAAGAAGGGCATTGGTCAGGGAGGAAAACAAGAACCCAATGGCCAGTCTAACGGAGCTTAGAAGTCCTTAGCAGAGATGGTTGAACCATCTCGGAAATACTCCATCAGTCAGTCCT
>JAFFST010046646.1:180164-182664 GCA_022414735.1 Noturus placidus | reverse complement strand
CCGGGTGACTCCACATGCCGAAGTGTCCTTGGGCAAGACACTGAACCCTAAGTTGCCCCCAATGGCAAGCTAGCACCTTGCATGCAGCTCTGCTCCCATTGGTGTGTGAATGTGGTCATTCGTAAGTCGCTTGTAAATGTAAAAATGATATTTCTGTAAAGCTGCTTTGAGACAATGTACCATTGTAAAAAGCGCTATACAAATTGATAAATTATAAATTATGTCATGAGAGGTCTTGCTCATGCTAACATCTAGTTAGCATGCTAACAGTGGCTGCATTTACATGGACAACAATAATCCACTCTTAATCCGATTAAGACCGCATTGTAATTAAGAAACTACCATGTAAACAGCAATTTTTACTTGCCTTAATCTAATTAAGGCCATAATTGAAATAAGCTCTAATCGAATTAAGACAGGTAGAGTATTCTTGTTTTAGTTGCGTTATGGACGTGTATTACAGACATGTAAACCCCTTAATAATAATTAATTAATTTATCAATTTGTGTAGCGCTTTTTACAATGGTGCATTGTCTTACTAATGAGACACACTCACACACCAATGGTAGCAGAGCTTACATGCAAGGTGCTAGCTTGCCATTGGGGGCAACTTAGGGTTCAGTGTCTTGCCCAAGGACACTTCGGCGTGTGATCACCCGGGCCGGGACTCGAACCACCAACCCTACTGGATTAGTGGATTAGTGGTTTAATCATATTATGAACGTCGTGTGAGTTTTCACCGCATTTTGTGACCGGACACGAGCACACACAGCAGTTTTACGTTTTAGAGAGAACAAGAGAGTTCCGCCACGTCCCAAATTGCATACTTTCCTACTATAGGCCTGTAGTGGGGGAAAATACATTCGTAAAAATCCACCCAAAACTGAATACGGTACCATAATGAAGCCGAACTGTATGTTGATACATGAAATTCTGGAGGGACGTCGGATGGCGTGGCGCGGTGACGTAATGATGCGGGCTCTTAATCTAATTATGATCTATAACATGTAAAACAGGACGCTGACAGGAGTATTCTAAAAGCGACTCATGTAAACACCTTAATCACATTACTTAATCTTACTTAGATTAAGGTAAATAATTAGGTTACTGCTGTCCATGTAAACGTAGTCACTGCTTTCATGGTGACTTCGTGTAAGTGACTCATTGTGTAAATTGTTATGCGCAAAATTATACTAACGTAATTTCCAGAAAAATACATGGATGCATCAAAAGTGTGTCTTTTGTTTGCTCTACCAGAGCACGTAAAGCTCATATAAAGCTGCTTTAACTGCACTTTTACAGTTACAGGCCTGGGTGGATGCTGGTACTGTATAGTGATTTTCAAACATTCATGAAACATTTTGGACTGAAATTGTAGTACAGTAATAACACAATTACACAAGTAGATTGGCAGCAAGGTAGCTAGCGGACAATAGTGAGTAGTGTTGGCAGCAAGGCTAACGTTAGTGATCATTCAAATGTTGATGATTACCTTTTCAAAACAGCCATTAGTATCGGTAGTGTTATAGATTGAATCAAATACTGTGTCTGTATATTAACTGATCTAAAACCAATGCTGCTATAAACTAATTTAAAAATAGAGAAGGGGGACTACTCTCGGACACGTTGATTTTATGCCATTCTGTAAACAGGGAAGAAACTGGTAGTTGAGAAGACCGTCCCATGTTGACGAGTTGAAATTTGAAATTGAGGAGGTGTTTTTGGTGGTTTTTACTGATTGTAGTCCGGGAATTACAAAGTTGCAGCTTCGACCTTGAACGCAGTATAACTCTAGTCGAACCACCATAAGTTTTGGGGCTGGATCTTTGTGTACATGGGTGGAAATGAGGGCAGGCTCAATGAGTAAAAGTAAAACATCATTCAAATCTTATTTATCTCTACCCATTTAACCGTTGGAGACCTATTTCCTACAACTGTTACCTAATTCATCTTTAAACCTTTAAACATAGGCATTGGACAGAATAGTATGGTGGAGTGTACAGTATATGTCCACTGTTTGGCCATCCAAAGGTGGATGTGCAGGTCCGAGAAAGTCACCTAGATCTGAGACTCCCCTTTATTGAAACTGTCTATTATCTAGTATATAATCCCTAAAGGTCGGTTTACACTGTACAATTTTGCTGTCCCAGTCAAACATAACACATTCTTAAAGAATTCTTCAGTGGCCTTAGAACATGTAGTGTTTTAAGAAGTGTCCATTGTAGTGCCAGTGTGACCAAAGACAGCTGATGACAAAGTTCTGCATTAAAATCTGAGTGTGTCCACTGCTATAATGGTCATCTATAAACCACCAGTAGAAGAATGGTTTAGGATGATGTGAAACTCACAGGACAGCTACAAATACCTTCAC
Organism: Noturus placidus; assembly: GCA_022414735.1. NCBI lineage: Eukaryota > Metazoa > Chordata > Actinopteri > Siluriformes > Ictaluridae > Noturus > Noturus placidus. Next base: position 180,293 of record JAFFST010046646.1, on the reverse strand, counting down.
GGCAATAGTTAAACAAACAGGCGATTGGACAGAAAAATGTCCTTACAGTGGTGTGAAAAAGTGTTTGCCCCCTACCTCATTTCCTGTTCCTTTGCATGTTTGTCACACTTAAGTGTTTCGGAACATCAA
>JAFFST010046646.1:138644-164389 GCA_022414735.1 Noturus placidus | reverse complement strand
CTCTCATTTGTAAGTCGCTTGTAAATGTAAATGTAAAAATGATATTTTTGTAAAGCTGCTTTGAGACAATGTCCATTGTAAAAAGCGCTATACAAATTGATTAATTAAAAAAAAAAATAATGCAGAAAAAAAATGTTTGTTAACAGAACTATCATGTAAAGCCTTACATTCAAAAAGCCTTTTCATATAAAACTACAGATGGATGCTTTAATTGCTCATTTATTATAAGATTTTAGCTCTGGAAATGATAGCAGTAAATGGATGGGGTAAAGGGATGTTTTGATGTAGTGAGTGTGGTCCAGCTTCTTGATGACCGTATGTTGCTTTCCATATGGAATATTCACACGTTGCTGGAGAAACACAACTATTCTTATATCCTTTTTCCAACCTTTTGGAAAATTGCTTCAAATTTTTAAGTATTTTGGACGGAAATAAAACATTTTATTTGTTCGGAACACCACAGGCGTTACTCCCTGCAACGTCTTGAACCGTTTCCAAACCATAGCCTTGTTTTGACACTCATCTCGACTTGTCTTTTAGTGTTCCCTTTCTCTGTTTAATCGGCCCTCTGTATCCTCTCTAATCGCAGAGTTTATACCTCCGGTCCCGTTCGCCTCACGCTTCCTCAACACCAGGACCATGAAAGAGACCTTCAAGAGTTTTGTGGAGCTCCTGATCAGCGTTGCTCTGGACGCAGACGTCATGATCACCCTGGAGAGAGAGAACGGTAAGGACCTAAAGAGAACACGGTTTGAGCTTTTAAATAGCGATTTGATTTTTTTTCACTAGGAGCTTGTAATTTATATACATTCATCAACATCACAGGCAGTTCTATTTATTTTTCAAATTTTCAAATCCTAGACTCTGATATCCATCCAGTTCAGAAGATTATACTGTAAAAAGATCCTTTATGCAGGGCACATCAGCACAAAGTGGGACAGGAGCAGTGGAATGTTTAAAAATAGAATATTGTGTCATTTTAGTGATGGTGCCCTTTTCTCATGCTTCATCCAGCCATACATTCTCACCCTGAATTTTTTGTATGAGACATGCAGTAAACGATTCAACCATGAGGGGTGTTGACACAAACGTCAGTGGGGCCTTTATTTATTTATTAGTTTTTGTTTGTTTGTTTGTTTGTATCTATTTTCGTTATGTTGCAGACTAAACAATCCATGATGACAATATTGAGCTGAATATTCAGAAATCCCGAACTGTAATTTTTAGCCAGAACATGCATATTAATAATATTTGTTTAATTTGTAAATACTGTAGGACCCCTGTAGAACCTCTGGGGGTTCCAAACTCCCCATCAGATGCCTGAAACCACGGATGGTAGTGAACACTATATATACTGTACATACTTATGATTAATTTACAACTTAGGCACAATAAGACATTAACAACTACAGCTAATAATAAAATAGAAAAATTCTAATAATGAAAGGTATGTGATGTGTGTGTGTGTGCCTTGCTCTTTCTCTCGCAAATATTTATTGCACTGTATTCACCCTTCTTATACTTATATTCTTATACACTGGGCAAGGGGATGATTAACATCCCAGATGGGACCGCACAAGGTTTCATCACGTTACTCAATTTAAATTATGGATGTTTACTGTATTTCTGGAATTTTCTATTTAATGTTTTCGACCGGGGTCAACCTACTGACACAGCGGATACGGAGGTTTTACTGTATTGTGTTGAAATTACTTTCGTAAGGGACAAGCAAGAAACCAGTCTCGCATAGGTTACGTAACAACTTGATATTGAGTGCATAGATGTCTTTACACAAATAACGAGAGGTTTCCTGTCTCCGTATTGTATGTCAGGTGGTGGTGTTTGACCTCTGCGATTTGCTCCTTTCAGATGAACTTCTGCTGCCTCATATGCAGAGAGTGGATGGCATGATCATGGACAACAGGAGGAGGCTGCTGCCCAAACTTCGAGTGGGTCAGGTGTTGAAAGTGAGCAGGCCCTCAAACATCCGATCCCTCAGCTCCCTTAAACTTTCTTTAAGTGCTTGTTAATGTACATAAAGCATAATTTTCGGTCAGTCTGCTTTCAAGTGTTGTTAATATATTTTATTTTTGCGAAGGCTTTACGCCCACACTCGTTCCTCTGAAAATGCAGCTTGCACTTCATCTCAAATTAGGTGATTACGCAAGCAGCTAGTGCATTAGTGTATTAGCAGGGGAAAACAGTAATGGTTTATGGTCAGGACAAGCAGAAAATGGAAAATTTCCCCCGAATATTTAAAGTCTGATGTAAGGGAGCACTTTGGCTTCCTTGGAAGTTACGATGCCCACCGAGTGGCGGATCGATATATTACAGTGTGCCAAACACTGGCATTAATAACACAACTATAGCCAGGAAAACATGAACACACACACACAGTAAAATCTCTGTGCTGCGTTCAGGCAGTTGTTCCTCACTGATACAATCTGAGGTAAAAAGAAATCACTGAGGTGATTGGAAAGTTCATACCTGCTGATATGTTAACCCAGTATAGTGGAGGACGCAGAAACATATCTAGGGCTACGGAGCACAAACAGCAGATTGGGAAATAAAAAGCTCCATGCTTCAGACATGCCCCCTGGAGAGATACACCAGTGAAAGCTTGGCCAGACAACTAAAGCCATGTTTTAATTTTGTTACATTTTAATACACAGCTTTTGTTTCCTCATATGCCTCAAGCGTCTGAACGGATGACACAAACACTGTCATTACATTTCAGTTATTGTTTTTCTATAATGTTGACAGTTTAATCAAAACCGAAACTTAAAGCGCGTATTCAGGCAACGATTATGATTATTTTTGGCTGTATAGAAACTGCATCAGAGATCAAGACACCACTGCATCATATTGTATCAGATTTAAACGCCATGTAACATTAAACACATTCGCTACTAAAAAAATTCGCTAGTACTAAAACATTAAAAGACTGCGTTAAAACAGTTACCATCTTAATTCAGACTCGTTTGAAAGAGCATCGTATTTCTTTAATGGGGGACGCAATCGCATAATGATGTTTCCAGGATACAAGTGAACATTATTATTGTGATCAGAGAATTTACTGTAATATTGGTGCACGCCTGTTTGCTTGGATTGCTAATTTAAAAAAAAAAAAGTAAATGTTTAAAAAAAAAAATGTTTTTCTTTATTTGTTGCTATGCCTGATTGACTCTGTCGTTCTCCGTCACTTCAGAACGCTTTAGACAGCTTTCCCGAGTTATCAGTGGTGACCGAGCTGAAAACAGACGGGGAGACCCCCACTTTCAAAGTCAGACTGAGTGGGAAGGCATACAACAGGAAGACCATGAAACCTGCTAAATCTCCCATTAAACTTCCCTTGGTGAGTCGCACAATGAATCAGTCTAGCCGTGTTTAATACAAAGAACATTCAGGTACTGTACAGCATGTTCAGTGATGTTAGGGAATGGCTGATTTGTAGTACTTGCTTTGAACCACTAGGTGGTCTCATTTGTTTTATTAATCATTATCGTTCTCTCTCTATCTCTTTCTGTATTTCTTTCTCTCTTGCTCTCTCTCTCAGGAGTACACAGTGGAGCAGCAGAAAACTCATTGGTTTTCTCTCTATCATTCACTGCAGCACTACAAGTATCACACATATCTGATGTGTATGGAAGAGGTGAGCATGTGTATCTTTGAGTGTGTGTGTGTGTGGTTAATTTTTGGGTTCTGTTTTTTACATTAAATGTCTGAAGGCCAAAAGTTATTAAGTTGTTAACGTTAGTCACCCCGAATTATTATTATTTTTGGCCAAAAAAGTGAGTCTCTACAACGCACACATACATTTCTATAAACTGGATCTAGAGAAAACTGTTCATGTGATGGAGTGGGAAATGTCAATACATGGGTATACGTAAGAAATAAAACCTGACATATGATTTTTTCCCCCCTGAGTTGTCATGTATTATTAATGTATATGCCTTCAATGAAAGTATCCATTTTGTTTGTGAGAGTGTAGAAGGTCAGGAGTTCAAGCCCCAGCACTGCCAAGCTACCACTGTTGGGCCCTTGAACAAAGCCCTTAATCCATTTATACAACCGCTCAGTTGTATAAATGAGATAAATGTAAGTTTCTCTGGAGAACTGCCAAATGCCTTAACTGTAAATGTATGTTATTGTATGTTTTTGTGTATCAGATTGCACTGTTGCGCTCACGCGGCGTGGATCTGGGACAGGAGGAGACTGTGCAGACGTGCATGGGGAACCGAGCGTGGGTGGAGGGCCTGTTTGACCGCTTTGGAGAGCTTCTCACACAGGTACAGCAGGCCTGCCTTTAATTAGATGGTAGAACAAGTGGATGCAGTTCTTGGTCCTTTTTCTAAAGCACTAACTGACGAGATGGATATGGAGAAGCACCAGAAAGGTCTGAGAATCATGTGAAAACACTGAGAAGATGATTAATCATATGGAGAGCCACTAGAAGCTGGAGAACCATCTCAACATGGAAATCTCGAAACTATCTACAGACGTAAGAAGATGCAGAAAATGGAGATCTTCAAGAAATGGAGAGCCATGAAAGGATAACAAAAACCTGACGTGGTGAAGAACCATGAGTGTAGCCATTAGATGACTTAGATGGAGGAGAACCACAAAACGAAGCATTAGATTGAGATACGTTAGGCAAGAACATTTCATACCATTTGAATGACATTTGGAGAAAAAATGTAGAACTATGAGACTGTGAGATAATGGAGAGCAGAAGACAGGAAGATGTGGAACCACTTGAAAAATTGGGAATTATAATATGATTATGAAGCAGATGAGCAGATTTTTCTCAGAATTTATAAAAAAGAACTGCAGTAGAACCTGGGTGTCTGTTCATGGAACCACAGAGACAGTATATTTTAGTCATGATCTTTTTAAAAATCATGTTTTACGGGGTTTTTTTTTTTATCATCATCATCTAACCGGCCAAACTGGACACACATGACACAACAGTTGGCCAGTTTTCATTCTCTGATGGTTAATGAATGTGTGGTACAGGTTGATTTACCTTTTAGATTTTTTTTTTTTACACTAATTTTAAAAAGAACAATAATTGAGATTGGAAAAAGAGGGGTCTAATGATTGTATAAATATATAAATACGTAGATATATGTATAAAAAATAAAAAATAAAAAAAACCCTTTCTATATGATAGTGTACATTTTGTAAAGAGAGCTCTTTGGATGGATTTGACTCTTTATGTACTTTTAAACTCCTTTTATATGACAGAGGTTATAAAGATGGAGTTGGTGCAATTCAAAATACTTCTTTTTGTGATAATGTTGTAATAAACAGCATTGGAACTATTTTCTTGTAGGAAACTATATTTTATAGTCTCTAAAAACCCTTTATCTTAAAATAAATGTATTTTTCCACAAAGGAAATATTATTGTTTCCTGATCATTTTTGTGGTACACTCTGTTTTACACAAGAGATGCCCAGTGTGTTTATATGACAAATTTGTATCCCTGACAGTGTGTCTTACGATCACTTCTTTACTGTAGAATATTATAAATTTGCTGCAGTTTTGCACAGATTACGATGCTTTTGCTTTTCAAGTGTAGCTGTGATACAACCTGCGAGTATTTTATTTTATTTTATTTTTTTTTTTGATATTCGGAAAAATAAATTTCCTACCATTGAATCCACGGAGTCAGAACTTTTATTTAAAGATGTGTTTAATGCTGCAGTTGTAATTGCATTCGTGCCACATCCATATTATACTGCCATACAATTTACCTTAAAGGAACATTTTAGCAAAACAACTTAAAATCAATTTTACATATTGTTTCCCCATACCTCAAATCTTTTTATGTAATTATTTGCCTTGAGCCATATCCTGTTTTAAGTAGACACACAGACGTCAGTACACCGTCGTCTTATTAAGATGAACATTTTTCAGCATAAAGATATTCTGCTTTCTTTACTGACATTAATATTTTTTTGTACCCTTTCATTTTGGAATGGAAAACTAATGTTTGAAAATATGACTTGTAGAAATAATCAAATACAAATCTGTAACATAGTCTGTACTAAAAAAGACTTTTGTACAGTACTGTAGCTTAAGAGCGTTGTTTTTAGAAATCCTACAATGATTTAGGCACATATGACAAGATTTCTTAACTATAAGACTTGTAATTGTTCCCACATTAGCGGCCATGTATTAAAGGTGAACATCGCTTTTTAGACAAAAAAAAAACAAAAAAGATAAAAGTGTAATTAATTATTTTTTAGTTGAGAGTTTTATTCGGATACTGCATTCTTACTATTTTTTTGCTAGAAATGCACCATCAAGTCAAATAATAATAATAATTATTATTATTTATGTAGTACATTTCATATATAAAAAGAAAACAGCATAAGCTTAGTCATACATATACAAAAAATAAATATATATTTATCTGAATTTATTGTAATTGTTGTTTTTTTTTATTTTTTATTTTTAATTTTTTTGTTATTATTAAAACCTATTTTTGTTTGTTTAAACACATCTAAGCATCATCTTTTATCCTCTAAGCCAGGGGTCTTCAACGTTTTCCAGGCCAAAGACCCCCAAACTGATGGCGAGATGGAGCGGGGACCCCCTAATTATATATATTGTATGAAATTGTGTTATGGTACCAAAACTTTCGCGACTCCCATGCAGTACCTCCGCGGACCCCCTAGGGGTCGAGGACCCCCTGTTGAAGACCTCCACTCTAAGCCTTTGATTGAATTTCTTTGCAATTTTAGCAGCTGTGTTTATTTTTCTAATAGCAGCTATTTTCTGATATGTGAAAACAAGTTTTGTGCTACACAGAACTGCTAAGTTGGAACTTTATTTAAAGCACTAATAGTATTGCACTGCAGCATTTGTAGTTGTGGCAAGTCTAGTTCATGACTATACCAAACGAGGTCATGGGAATCTTTAATGTACGAAATGTTCTTTTAATGCTAACTATTAAAAATATAACAGTGGCATACATACAACAACCAGTTTACTATGACCAGTTTGTATAAATAAATAAAGTATTTGAATTTTGACAAGCTTTATATGTGCAATTATTTAAATAAATAAATGAGAAGAAAAATGATTGGAATCAAAATTATAATAGACATGTAAAAGATTTAGTAAAACAAGTAAATTTCAGCCACAATTGTGTGAAATTATAGCACGTTATGGCTCGCAATTATTTTTTATTTTATTGTATTTATTTATTTATTTATTTATTTATTTTCAGTTTCAAATTTGAACTTGTTTAGCTTTTGTCTAGTGGCTGGAATATAATGAGTTCAGATCTCAGGGCTGACAGAAAGCCACAATTAAACCCTTGAGCAAAACCCATAATCTTGAGATGTTTATTTGTTTGCTTGGATTGGACTCTGCTGAATGAATAAACGTGAAAGAGTTAGGGTAAGAGTAAGCGGTATAGAAGATGGATGGATGGATGGATGGAGTTGTGGTCACTCTATCCATTACTTATATTAATTTTGCACTGGGAGAAACCTGAACAGGAAGTGCAGTTAAAGGTCATCGTTCCATATTATTCTTTCATTCCTCTTTGGTTCTACTTCCTCTCAGGTTCACCTGTGTGCAGGTACAGTATGATGATTCTGAGGATTTATGGGTCACCTTGTACTTTCACTCATGCCTCTACAGGGAGCGGCTGGTTAATGCTTAACAACAACTCATACACACAATGTTAGATTAAATCTGTGTGTGTGTGCGCGAGCGCGCGTGCGTGCGTGTGTGCACGTGTACTCTCCACCAATGTGTTTATCTTCATGTTTATGCAGATTACACAGACACTAAATTTTATTTCCTTGAAATTTTAAATTCATACATTATTTGGAACAATATGTTTTTATGTAATTAAGACAAGCCAAAACTGTTAAGCCTTTGCGCAAGGCCCTTGACCCTCATCTGTTCAAATGTATAAATGAAATTAAATGTAAGTCGCTGTGGAAAAAGGCATCTGGCAAATGACATAAATGTAAATAGAATATAATTCAAAAACTCTTGGTCATGAACTCAGACATTACAGTATTGTGTCCTACGCTGGTACTTTCCAATCGGTCCCACGACTGTTTCATGAAAAACTGTTCAGCCTGTGACAATATCCACTGTTGAATGAAATATGATTGTCAGAAAGGCTCTGTAGTGGTAAAACAAAGGCGGCAATGTCCAGCGTCAATCCCTGGTGAAGAAGGCCACTGTCTTGATGAAGGGCGTGCAGGATTCCACAGGGCACATGGCTGGAAGAAACCGATATTTGTTTCACCACGCACCATAGTCTGCCCTACAGCTGAGAAATGTATGAATATTGATAAGAGCATGCTCATCTGTGGGAACGAAGCTGAGAGGGTGCTTTGAGGATCGTTAACACTGTTCTGGTTTCACGCAGGGAGGAATTTTGTTTGTGCAGGCCGTCGATACTGTCGCTCCTATTGTCAGAGACTGAGCTGATGGTTTTGGCTGGAACAGCTTGAACTCTCAAAGTCAGTTTACTGAAAGATCAGTAGTGTGAATGTGGCAAAATTATACTACTTACATATCATTTGCATCAGCTGACACTCTGGCACTATCTAAATCCTTTTTTTTTTTTTTTTTTTTTTTAGAAGAACACAGATCAAAAATCTGATTGAACACGTTTTCCCTTAAAACAAATGTAGTTGAGCAGTCAAAACAATATTGGTGTCGAACTGTTTCAAAATTGTTTTGCTTCACAGATAGACTTGCTTATGCTGTTTCTGATACTGTATAGCACGCGATTTTCTATAAAAATGGACAAGCAGATGATACAGAGCTAACAGCAGCCATCTTGAAGCCAGAAACACTTTCCTCCTCACATTTGTGATTCAGCTTGTAATATACTGTACAGGGTTTGCGACAAGTCTCCATACATATGGGGAAATTAACACTTTTTTTTTTTTAGCAAAAATGTCTTTCAAAAGTTTTCATACTTAATTTTTATATATATATTTTCAGATAGCCTTTAAGAATGCTTTTGATAAAAGAAGAACGTATTGAAATCATTCCCACGGCTGGATCAGGAAGCTGTCACGAGGTTGAGATGGAATTTAACAAGAAACATGACGAGCACATCACACACGACACTGTTGCTAAACTTATTAACAAATTCTGGACGTGTTGCAGACCGACTGAGAAGTGGACGTCCAGGAACATCCCCTGACAAAGGCACAACCGACGTGGTGCTGGTAAACACAGTCCTCTACGTGAGGAGACTATTGGGACACCCTGTAGATCCACTTTTTTATTTGTGTATATATATATATATATGTGTGTGTGTGTGTGTGTGTATGTATATATATATATATATATATATATATATATGTGTGTGTATATATATGTGTGTGTGTGTGTGTGTGTGTAAGTATACTTTTTTTAATATGGACTTTTTCTGGTATTATGTTAAACTTTATTGGTATCACTGACTTTCCTCCCCCAGTCCAAACACATGCATGGTAGGCTGATTGGTGTGTCTAAAGTGTCTGTAGTGTATGAATGTGTGAGTGTGTATGTGATTGTGCCCTGCGATGGACTGGCACCATGTCCAGGGTGTACCCCGCCTTGTGCCCGATGCTCCCTGGGATAGGCTCCAGGTTCCCCGTGACCCTGAAAAGGAGTAAGCGGTTGAAGATGGATGGATGGATGGATGACCCAGATAATGTCAATTTTCCCTTTAAAGTATTTGAAATACTCCCTGCATCAAAATTTTTTATTTATTATTTATTTGTATTTAATTATTTCGCGTTTTTAACAATAGGCATTATCACAAAGCAGCTTTGCAGAAATTAGGACATCGATTTAGAATCATCTCTAATGAACAAGCCAGTGGTGACAGTAGCAAGGAAAAACTCCCTGAGATGACGTGAAGAAAGTTTGAGAGGAACCAGACTCAGAAGGGACTCCGTCCTCTTCTGGTTGCCAATGTATAGTGTGATTGTATTGAATGTCTTTGTATGATGTAGCATTAAAATTTCCCTTCACTGGAACTAAGAGGCCCAAACCTGTTCCAGCATGACAATGCCTCTGTGAACAGAGCAAGCTCCATTAAGACATGGTTTTCCAAGGTTGGAGTGGAAGAACGCAAGTGCCTTGCACAGATCCCTGACCTCAACCCCACTGAACACCTTTGGGATGAACTGGAATGCTGACTGTTTGCCAGCCCTCATCACCCAGCCTCAGTGCCTGACCTCACTAATGGCTGAATTGTCCTCACAGCCATATTCCAAAATCTAGTGGAAATCCTTTCCAGAATATTAGAGGCTATTACAGAAGGACCAAACACTGTACTAATGCCCATTGTTTTGGAATAGGATTTTCAACAAACATAAAGGATTGTGCCCGATGCCTCCTGGGATAGGCTCCAGGTTCCCCGTGACCCTGAAAAGGAGTAAGCGGTTGAAGATGGATGGATGGATGGATAAAGGATTGTGATGATATGGTGTTCACATACTTATTGCCCATATAGTGCAAAAGGAGGAGTTTATTTTTCAATCAGGACATATTGCTTCTGGTAGTGTCTATTTGAGGAAATGTGGATGTACTGGATCTTGAAGAGGAAATTAGTGAAATTAATTCAGCCTGTTGGATGGGAGTAAACAATTCTAATCGCTTTGTTGATGTGGTTGTATTCTTTAATACATAGTTTGTCATCTGATTTTAAGTTAATACTCTTAATTATTGTCATTGGGACAATTCATAAAGTCATCACTATTACATACTGTTGGTATTTGTGCTTCTATGTGGTTTTGTTCCTAGTTAATATTGCAAACGTTTTAAAATAAGAATCTAGGATTCTTTTTATTATCTATTAAGGTGGAGAAATATGCTGACCAGCAGCACTGAGAGCCTGTCTATAGCTCAGGAGGCTCTCTTTCCATGCAATTTGGAATACTACCAATTTAGTTTGACACCATTTACGTCCTAACTTTCATCTGGAATGTGTTAAGGTCTGTGGGCGTGTGATCGTAATGCAAGGGTGCTTGTTTTTGGTACCTAATTACTTTTTTCTATTAAGCGGTGCTGCATTATCTAGAGCGTAGCAGAACATTGGCTCTAAGCATTAGGTCACCTGATTGAGTTTTGTGGCGTCAGACGGTGAACTAATCAAGGTCGACGACTCTGGTAGATTTTTCAATAAAATTGTGTACAATAGCTGATATGACTGTACACTTCATGCAGTAGTGTGGTGAAGAGAAGATATTATTATTAATACACATTTGAAATGAGATGACGTAGTGCTCTGAGATAGCTTCTGACTATACAGGTATTTTCTATATTTAAACCAAATTTCAGAATTATGTCAAGGGTATGTCCACAGTAATGAGTCAGTCTTAGTATGTCTTGATTAACCACTAAAATAGACACAAACACTGTTCTCAGACGGTCTTGCAGGTTATCAAATTGAAAATTAAATTCTCCAACAAGTACTGCTTTTTGTACGTAAACAAGCAGGTTCGAGAGGAAATCCTTCTAGAAGTTCAGAATATGGCCCTGCAAATATTAATTAGTGGAAACGACTGAGTAGACATCTTTTTTGTGGCTATGTACGTTTTTGTTATCGTGATGAATTTCAAATGAGTTGAATTCATATCCGGATTTTTGTGATGCCTAGAATATTGTTATAAATAACTGTGATGCCTCCTCCTCTGCCTGTGGTGTATATATCTGTATCTAAGAGGACTAGCTTCATTTAATGTTGCATACTCATTTGGTCTAATCCAAGGTTCTGTAAAACAAAGTACATTAAAGTGAATTAGATGCAAGAAATCTAATATTTATGTAGTAGTCCTAGCTTCATATCAGAAGTCCTAGCTGTGCATTCAGTATGCTCTCATTTCATGTTAACTAGGTTGCTAAAAAAAAACTTTTTGACTATTTTACATTTTGGTTCGGCTTGGGGAACAGACTTAGTTTCTATATGGTGACGATTCAAGGCAGATCCAGTAGCTGATGGTCGGTTTAGCCTGCTTGTTAGCTCCCTGGCTTTGGATTGTTACTACTTAACTAGGCCTGTTCTGAAACAAGAAATGAGGGCAGCACATTCCCAAGTCGCACAATGGCTTAGTGGTTAGCATGTTTGCGTCACACCTCCAGGGTCCCGCCATGAGTGTGCGGAGTTTGCATATTCTCCCCGTGCTGCAGGGGTTTCCTCAGGGTACTCCGGTTTCCTCCCCCAGTCCAAAGATTAATGGTAATGCATTGTAGGCTGATTGGCACGTCTCAAGTGTATTGAGTGAGTGTGTATGTGATTGTGCCCTGTGATGGACTGGCACTCTGTCCAGGGTGTACTCTGCCTTGTGCCTGATGCTCCCTGGGATAGGCTCCAAGTTCCCCGTGACCCTGAAGGAAGGAGTAAGTGGTAGAAGATGGATGGATGGATGAATGGACATTTTCAAGTGAGATGGATACCATCCAGCCCTAAAAGACCAGCCTTGCCCTTAAATCTACTCCAATTGACTATAAAGCCCACAATGTTTTTGGAGCAAAACAATGAAAAATATTTTTTACAATATGACAATTTTCTTGTTGAAAATATCGTGCTGAAATCATCAGGGGATGCTCAACATGGCAGATTTTATAAATTATATAGGGTGTTTCAATTTGATCAGTATTGCTCCAAATTAAATGGGGTTAATTGTACTGCAATGACTAAGAAAGCTCTTTTTGATGGCATAACACAGCTCACATAGACCTACTAAACCAGACTTAGTAGTGCTGAGCTGATAAACTCTGTGGGAGGAGAGCATAGAGGTTAAAGGACGTAAGTGTGCTAGCATTTCTGATAAGAAGGCCAGAGTAATGAAACAAAGCCAGTTACATTTATTCATTTAGCAGACGCTTTTATCCAAAGCGACTTACAAATGAGAAATACACACTCGCACACACCAATGGTAGCAGAGCTTCCATGCAAGGTGCTAGCTTGCCATCGGGGGCAACTTAGGGTTCAGTGTCTTGCCCAAGGACACTTCGGCATGGGATCACCGGGGCCGGGATTCGAACCACCAACCCTACTGGATTAGTGGATTAGTGGACAACCCGCTCTACCGACTGAGCCACAGCCGCCCTAGTTATGATGCTGTTGCCAGGTCTGCAGTGATCAAACTGACTGGTGTTTTGATGACGATTCAGCTGAAACTGTGATAAGTTGCACTGATGAGTGATATGATAACTTGAGTGAACTCACAAAACACATGACGTTGCTTTGCATAACAATGACATTGCACTCATTCCTTCAGACAAAAGAGTGAGAGCTGTAGAACCTGTTTTTAGTCACGTGGGCAGGTTGTCCAGCCCAGTTTGGACATTTCTCAGCACTTGTTTTTTTGTTTTTCTGTAAAATTTGAGGAAGGATTAATCCTCAACTCACCAACCAAATGTTGATTTAATCTGGACATAAAGGTAAGTCTAAATAATATTAAAAAATAAAATCTGGTAAAGCACTGTGGCATTCTAATGTTAGATATACTAGACAAACCTGTCTTTCTAACTCTTTATGATTCAGCTTGTCAACAACTTGTCTAGGGACTCACTGAAACGTACTGAATCATATAGTATAGTGTTTTATATTTTATCATTTTTGTTTAATTGAGCTCATTTCAAAACGTGATAATCTAACCATTTAAGGAATTGTGACAAGAAATGACAATTTTATTGAAATAATTTAGAATCATCTAATTCGAAAAGGCCAAAATATTTATCACTTCAATTAGGTACTTATTATCCACACCATATAATTCTATTGAACAGTTAGTACTAGACTACACTCTCTGTAAGACTTTTATCTATAGGTTTAACAGATTAACATGTTCTGCATAATGTATATAGTACTATATATAAGAATACTGTAGACCACACAAACTTTTTTTTAACACTCATAATTCAAGGACTGTAAGATGTTTGAATGTTCACTTCTGTAAAACTGTGATGCACAGTGGTGTATAATGAAATGCTACAGCTCTCTTCATGGTGGATGGAGGGAATAACTTTAAGCTCAGCACAGTGCTGATAAATGGAAACCCCCAGACGAGAAACAGCACCGCTGCATTGAAAGGCAAATTTACGCTGTCTTCTTTCCTTTTAAAATCCTCGACAAAGCACCTTGTTTAGAAGAAAGAAGTGAAAAATGATCCCGTCCCTCCCCCGTCCAACTGGTTTCCCCACTACTTTGCTTTACTATCCAGAACACACGCTTTCACACTGTATGTGATATTGTTTGACACTTCTGTCTTCATAGGCCTTGTGTGCGTTATCTTCAGGGAGCATACTGTAAATAGGAAAATACTTTTGTGCTTTTCAGTGCAATGATTTCTTAATGCAAGAATGTTGTCGTTCATGATCACATGCTTCTTAGTCAAACATGAAAAAGTCCTGCTGTATGTTATCACTCTGTTACGTAGGCACAGCCCTTTTGTTGAATAAAAAGAAGAACATCCTCAGACTGAACTGAATATGGAGGAACAAAAAATTCATCAACAATATTTCATTGTGTTTCTGCATGTTGTAATCTTATCTTATGGGGTGGCCATCTTGAAGAACCAGAATTTTGCCTTCCAGGTGTCAATCCAGCCCCTATGTCCCACTTCCTAAAGTACTATAATGTAGAGTTGTTGTAAATGTTTTAGTCCTGGTAAGCATGAAGAGTCATTTGTAGTTTCAGAGATTTTAATAACAAGCAGTGTCAGCATATCAATATCTGGAAGCTATAGTTAACTAAAATTTGTAAATATGCTGTATACGTTTCCTGCTATTTGACAAAGCTGTCTATTTAAACGTTTTAAACGGGTATGTGAAGGTTTACACTTTAAAATTACAGCAATATCTCACGAAACAATGCTATTATGCTGTTCTGGGAAATGTTTTGTCAAGCTTGCTGCTATACTTTTTTTCATCTGCTTTTCTTTACCCAAATTGCATTATAATGTAGAGTCTACAGTTTATAAATAGTTGTTTTCACTGGTTTCTTCCATTCCATACTGTTCGGTTGTTCACCATAGTTAGCGTGAACCATCCAGTGCATTTGTTTCACACTCGACATTGTTCTTTCTTTACATGTTATGTAGTTCTGTGAACTGTGTCCACCATGGACCTGAAAAAAGACATTCCGTTCCAGCATATACAAGTTATACAGAGGAATGACGATAAAAAAAGAAAATTTTTGAGGAAAATTTGACTTGTATTGGAAATAAAATATGGCTAAACAGATACATTTTGTGTTAAAGGCAAAATCGTGTGTGGAACCATTCTTTTAGCCATCAGATGCAATGTGATGAAAAGAATGTGCTAAAACTGCTTTAATACACAACCTGAGTATTTTCAAAGGAAATTGTGGGAGTGATGTTGAGATGGTGCTTAGAGGCTCGTTAGCATTGTTCACAGAGATATTTGCTCTGACTTGTTTGTTGTTTAATGCACTCTAGAGGTGTAAATGACCTCGTGAAACACCAACAACTTCCTGTAGACGTGGAGGTAGTGCAACAAGTTTGGTACTGTTGCTACAATGTGGTTGACTAGGCATGGCTAAAAGTGAATGTGTACCACTATAAAGGGATTTTTAACAAAAATTGTATTACTATAAGGTCCTTGAGTTGGGAAGGCTCAACCAATCTGAGTGTTGGTTACTGGGTGATGTCAGTTACGTTCAGTTTCTGGTGAGTCAAGCGCACCGAGTACCTCATGGTCTTCTTAGCGCATAGACTGAACTTAACCTATTGCACAGTTAAAGTGTATATATGTTGTGTATCAATGACAACATACAGTATCACTTGAATCAATGCCCTGTTGTTTGGCTGTGCTGTTTATTTGTGCTGATTATTGTGCTGATCCTTTAATTAACTTTGATTTCCTGCCTCCTATGTTCTGACCGACACACCAGTGTGAACACAACTACCGTAAACCAGTGCAATACAGTCCCAAGTAAATTAGTCACACCTCTGCATCACAGTAAAATACACCTCCATTTTGGAGTATGCACATTTTGGCTCATTTTAATATTTTCCTGCTTTAACACCCATTTTAATGTAAGGATGAGTTGTTAATGAGATGAGGGATCCAGTCATGGGAGTTCAAAAGAAACACACAGAAACATTCAGAATAAAGGAAAGAAAAAGATTAGGGCTGGAGAAACCTAGCTCTAAAGGAGCAAATACATTTCTATTATTGTCTATAGTCACAATGTTGTGTATTATGCCCAATTCTATTTATAATTTACATAAATGCCTGTAGAAACCTGCATATCAATATATAAAATCTGAAGTATGCAGATGGCACTGTTGTCCTGTGAGATGGATCATAGATCCGTGGGACTCCTACAACCTAAAGATAAAAACAAGTAGGACTAAATAGATGGATCACCTGACTTGAATCCAATTGAAAAAGATTTAAAGACGATATGTTTAGAAGAACGGGCCAAAATCACACCTGAATACTGCGGCCGATTAATTTCTTCATACAGGAAGCTTCTTGAAGCTGTCATTACAAACAAAGGCTTCTCCACTAAGTATGACATAAATTTCAGTTAGCGTGTTCTGTACTTTTTTCCTGTGTCATTCCACTTTATTACACATAACTTTATTTACGGACTTTAATGTTGTGAATTTTTAATATTTACATATTATGAATTATGAATTAATACTGATGTCTGATGAAAATGTCATGTGAATGTCCTCATTGGAAATATGTTTACTGAAAAAAATATTGATATGTCCAATACTTATTTGTACCACTGTACATCACCAATAAGTGGCAATCAGACTGGAATGAGTGCAACAGCAATAAATTACAGAATAAACCCCAGAATCTAAAGAAATTACTCTCAAAAATTTTAAATATAGGCATGACCAAATAGTGTTTACCAGATTCTGACTGGACTATTCAAGACTAACGCATGCGTTTTTACTGACTGGTGAAGAGCCTCGCATATACAGCATATACTTTGCCAAACCCATATGACTGTCAAGCACATTTCACTGAACTTTCAGAACTATTAGACAATGCTTTCATTCAGAGAATTGTTTCATAGATATTTTTTAAAAGCACCATCTGAACAGATTTTTATAGATTTTATATTCTTTACATTTTAAGTGTCTTGTTTAATGTTTTAAATATTTATTGATGAACCTTTTTTTGCCATGTGAATAGCCTGGTTGCTGACATGGGGTTAAAACTAACTAACTAAATCAAATTTGTCACAGATGTTACTTCATTATCACAAGCCATAAAAATAATCAAGTAGTGTATGTCAAGATAATAACAGTGAAGAAAATAAAAAATGCTATCAGTTGAAAAGTTTGCATCTTGTTTTATGAGTGTGATATAAAATAGCTTTGCATGTCTACTCAGTCTTTTGTATAATCTGAACTAATTCAGAATCTTCTGATTCAGGCAATGACATTTCTGTTATAACTCCAAATGTCACACAGTGCCTTCTTCAAATCAAGGTTGGAGACTGAGAAGGCCATGGCCAGTGCTTAATTTGTAAAACATGAGGTACTGCAACACCAAGGAGCAAGTGGGCGGGGGGTGGGTGGGTGGGTTGTCCCAGCTCATAAACACACAATAATCCTCCAAGTGCTTTATGTAAAACTGATGAATGCCATCACAGACCTACGGCCAATAGCCTTACTGTGATGAACAAAGTACAACAAGGGATTGAATCCTCATTTCAGAGATTCCATGGGAGAACTAGAAGAGTTCGCTACATATTTCCTATGTGACTTCATAATATGCACTCAACCTCAGACATTTATTATCCTGCTGAAAGAAGCGACTGCCATTAGTGAATACCGTTCCCATGAAGGGGTGTACTCGGTCTGCAACAATGTATAAGTAGGTGACACGTGTCAAAGTAACATCCACATGAGTGTCAGGACCCAAGGTTTCCCAGCAGAACATTGCTCAGAGCATCACACTGCCTCCACCAGCTTGTCTTCTTCCCATAGTGCATCCTGGTGCCATCTGTTCCCTAGGTAACCTCGGCTGTCCTCATGATGTAAAAGAAAATATGATTCATTAGAGCAGGCCACCTTCTTTCATTGCTACTGATGCTCAGTTGCCCACTGCAGGCTCTTTCAGTGGTAGACAAGGATCAGCATGGACACTCTGACCGGTTCGGGGCTACCCAGCCAAATACACAGCAAGCTGTGATGCATCGTGTGTTCTGACACCTTTCTATCAGATCCAGCATTAACTTTTTCAGCAATTTATTCTACCGTAGCTCTTCTGTGGGATCGGACCAGACGGGCTAGCATTTACTCCTCCTGCACATTAATTATCTTTGGGCACCCACAACCTTGTCAGTACCCTGTCAGGTTGTTCTTCCTTGGACCACTTTTGATAGGTACTAACCACTGCATACCGGGAACACCCCACAAGACCTGGTGTTTTGGAGATGCTCTGACCCAGTCTTCCAGCCATCCCAATTTGGCTCTTGTAAAAGTCGCTCAGTCACTCCTTGCAGTTGCTAATTTTTCCTTCTTCCAACACATCAACTTTGAGAACAGACTGTTCACTTGCTGCATACATTTACATTTACACTTATTCATTTAGCAAACACTTTTATCCAAACCGACAAATGAGAAAATACAAGCAAAGCAATATATTGAGCAGAGAACAATACAAGTAGTAATACTATACAAGGTCCATCAATTGAGATCTAGAAGAACCAAAGTGCGCAGAGTAGAGGTGTAAGTGCAAATTTTATTTATTTTTTTTTATTATGAGTTGGTTAGGTGTCCACGAAAGAGGTGGGTCTTTAGCTGTTTTTGAAGATGGTGAGAGATTCTGCAGTCCGGATTGAGGTTGGAAGTTCATTCCACCACTTAGGAACAGTTAGTGTGAAGGTTCTGGAAAGGGACCTTGCACCACGCTGAGTAGGAATTACTAAACGTCGGTCGCTAATCGATCGCAGATTGCGTGTGGGAACGTAAGCCTTCAGGAGAGAGTTAAGGTAGGATGGTGCTGTTCCAGACAAGGTCTTGTAGGTGAGCATCGAGGCCTTGAATTTGATGCGGGCGGCTACAGGAAGCCAGTGGAGGGAGATGTAAAGGGGTGTGACATGGGTTCTCTTGGGCTTAATATATCCCACCCCTCCACAGGTGCCACTGTAATGAGATAATCAATATTATTCACTTCACCTGTCTGTGTTTTAATGTTATGGCATATAGTGTATTTTTGGAAAGGTGGTGCAACATAAAGAATGATCATTCATTAAAATGATTTTGTTATTACTTTATTTATAATTTTTAAAGCAAATAAAATGCTCCAATGGTGCTTGATGTACAGAAGTTCCAGTACTTGGACATCTCTGTAATCTGAGAGGTGTGGGATCCTGTTTCCTGCATGATCTGATCTGGTACAAATGAAGGACTGACCACAGCAAGACTTTATTGCTTTATTTCTTGTCAGCTTTGTTTGATGTTTTTTTTCTGTTAATTGTACCTTATAATCTTGCTGGAATTCTTTTCTTTAAGCTAAACTGTGAAATATAGGTACTTTTGTCATGCAGAATGCACTAGGGGGGGATTTTGTTGTTGGTTTTTTTTTAAAAACGTGCCTGAAACTTTTATTTGGACAAATCAAAAATTGAAATCAACTGAAACCTTTTGTTTGACGATATTAAAGAAAAAGTTTCGAAGGCTCTGTAGTGTGCTGTTCTATTATTATGTAAATTAGCCGACCAATCCTGGCGTGTGGGCGTGTCTAATGTGCGAGTGGGAGGAGTCCGAGCGTGTGAGCGACGTGCGGTGTTTTCTGTTAGTGAATCAGTTCGGAGTTACAGGCGAGAGTGTGTGTTATGCACCTCCAGGTAATATAACCTCAAGCATAATGTGCTGATTTTAAAGACTAAGGTACTGTTGAGAGTTTACTGCAGTTTATTGTGTTGTTTTAGTCATTTTTACTTGATGCATTGCAGGTGTGTGTGTGTGTGTGTGTGTGTGTGTGTGAGAGAGAGAGAGAGAGAGAGAGAGAGAGAGTGTATGAACATATAGATATACACATATACACATTAGATATAATGCTACCTTTTTCTAAATATTCTGTATTTAATAGGATAAATAATAATTATAGTGTTGGATGAAGTAAGTGTGTGTGTGTGTGTGTGTGTGAACATCTGTATGTAGATATGTTACAAAATAATTGCAGAATAATCTGTGTATTGATGTATTCTGTATTTCAAAGTCAGTCTGTAATCTTAGCTGCTGCACTGTTTATTAGTACAGTGTTTTGGTTTGTGGTTTGAAATTGGTTGCTATAACATGTGACAGGTTTTTAAGATTTACAGCATGTACTTATGCGTGTGTGAGCATATTTCTATATCTTGGAGGGGACCAAATGTCTCCCTAATGATAGAAATATCTGATGGACCTTGTGGGAACATTTGGCTGGTCCTCATGAGGAACGAAGTGATGTGTGAATTCAAACAAGTTTAAGTAACTCTTCTTCAGCGTCCCCCTAAGGATATATCAGTCAGACCTGTCTCTGCTTGAAATGACGCCAGACCAGATATTCTGTATTTCATCTTGGCTCCATCTCCATCGTTGTCACCACTGCCTGTGTGCTACTGTTATGGGTTTGTTGTGGAAAGGCTTTTGTTTTCCAATCGCACTGTCTTGGCAGGGTCATCATGGGAACCAACCCCTCAGTGATTATTTACTTGTCTTGTTGGCGAAACACAGCAGTGTGTGTTGCCTGTGACTGAGGGGTGGAATTCCCACCTGAGGATGACCCGGGAGTAACGCTCCGAACACTTTAAATAAGGTGATGTTAGTAGAAATGGCACCAATCCAACTGGTATCGGACTGATACAGGCAAAAATGGTGGATCGGGTATTGGCAAAACAAAAACACTTAGATCCGACCCTGTAACAATTGGAAATATCGGAACAGTGTTTGAAAAAGTTTTTGGAACTGTTACATATATGTTACAATGTAACAAGACTTGATTGTATTTTTTTGTTAGGATTGATTTTATCATATTTGTAGTTTAGGGGCATGGTGGTTTAGTGGTTAGCACGTTTGCCTCACACCTGCGGGGTTGGAGGTTTGAATCCCGCATCTGTCCTGTGTGTGCAGAGCCTGCATGTTCTCCCTGTGCTTCGGGGGTTTCCTCTGGGTCCTCTGGTTTCCTCTCCCAGTCCAAAAGCATGTGCTGTAGGCTGATTATCATTTCCAAATAGTTTATTGTGTGTGATTGTGCTCTGCGATGGGTTGGCATCCTGTCCAAAGTGCCCCCTGCTATGTACGTCTTCCTGTATTGTTTAAGTGTTTCAGTTAAAAAAATCATTTTAAAACATATTAGGGTGGCTGTGGCTCAGTCGGTAGAGCGGGTTGTCCACTAATCCACTAGCCGTGGGGTTGGTGGTACGAATCCCGGCCCGGGTGATCCCATGCCGAAGTGTTCTTGGGCAAGACACTGAACCCTAAGTTGTCCCCGATGGCAAGCTAGCACCTTGCATGGAAGCTCTGCTACCATTGGTGTGTGTGTGTCTCTCATTTGTAAGTCGCTTGTAAATGTAAAATGATATTTCTGTAAAGCGGCTTTGAGACAATGTCCATTGTAAAAAGCGCTATACTAAGTAATTAATTAATTATTAGTAGTTCTTACAGAAAAACTCGAATGGATCTGGATATTGGTTGATACGTTGATAAGAAAAAGCTGTATCGAGCCATCTCAAGTTGGGAAACTGTCAATGGACTGTCAAGGGTTTTTTTTCCGGAGGGCTGCAGAACTCACTCTGAATGTTTGTATTTATGCCAAGTTTTATATATGAGATAATGCAATAGAATAATATCCTTAAACAGTATGTTTTAATCCCAGCATTTCCAAGCTGCCCCTGTTGGGTCCTTGAGCAAGATCTTTAAACTCATCCGTTCAGCTGTAAGTCGGATAAAAGTCTAAGACTGGATAAAAGTGTAGCATCTATCTAAGGCTGAACTCTAAGAGGAAATTTAGAAGTCTCATAATATTCTCATCAATTGCTATATAGTTTTATAAAGGTCTGCTGATTTGGGTCGATGAACCGATTTTAAAAGTAACAACTGAAATTTATTATTCAACAGTCATAAATTGATTATTATTGGAAAAGTAAAAGTAACTAATGGGCTGAAAACAATTCATTATTTTAAACATGAATGAAAGATGATTTGGCCACTCTGATACTTCTGATAATCTTTATGATTCGCAAATTAACAGTAGGCCTGCCCCAAATTCTGAACAAAGCTGATCACATATCAATCGGATATCATAATGTATTGTATCTTAACAGATATGGTGGTATTGTTAAATATCACATGTGTCTTGTAAATTGAAAAGTATTGTATTGTGTGGTAGCCTGAGGTTTACACGTCCGCAGGTTTACTCTGCTGCTCTGATATTTCTGCTTTTAAATCGCATCAATGTTGTGCAAGTAAATGTTCAGTGATATGCAAACTGTCTCAGCATGCGACATTACATAGCAGGAAGGAAGGAATTTAGAAAGAAGGAAAGAAACTAATCTCTCAACTACCGTTGTCTGCTTAGCCCTCCAATCAGTGCTGGACAACTTGATTTTTATCCATCTGTGACCTCTGTTTTCTAAACATCACAGGATTTGACATCATAGTTCATTTGATAATCAGTCATCAGATTAAAATAAATCAAATAAATACAAATGTATTTACAAATTTGTAAATACGAATAAACCAGCTTCTGCATATAAGTCATTTATTTCTCTGTGCTTCAGCAACCTCTCAGACACAGTTTTGCTTTTTCCCACATGTGGTACTGATCTGGAGAACCTCCTTTGTCTTCGCGGCCCAGTTTTGTCAGAAGCTTCCATTAATGAGTGGGTGTTAGATGGGAGGGGGCGCTGAGAGGGAATTCAATCTGCATGTGTAAAGAGATTGTAGGACTCTAGCTTCACCTCTTAGAGATGAGGGCGGGAGATCTCTGAGGAACTGTACACACCTTCAGGGCTCTGTGTTCGAGCCCAGAGAGGAAATGTAGCTTGTGAGAAATGATTAGCTGGTCTGCTATGATTTGTATGACTTTCTCAATATTGACTTTGGCTATGAATGTTCTTTACATTGGAGCCTAAATTCTTATAAAGCTGTCTGAATTCAAGGGCTGCACTATTGGATATAGATCATGGGAAAACGTCTCCTGCTTCATCTGTTACAGTCAATTTGTGACAAATTAGGCTTAGGCATTGGAAAAAAAAAAGTTGCTGGCTCATTTCCATTTCTCTAAGGAAACCTCAACAAACCCAGAAGCATATTAGAGAACTTGAACTATTTGAGCAACAGAAAAAAGGCAAAATAGTGCTAGTATGTGGATCATGTTGGTTGTTAGCTAATGCTAGATTGTATTAAAACGTATATTTAAAACGCAATTAAATGACCATATCAGGCCATACAATAGATTTGATGTTCTTTTATTGAATATTAAAGTTAGGTAGGTAAATGTTGAAGGTATGCTGAAGTGATGAACTCTGGGTTTGTAATCAGTATTACAGAAAGCCAGCTAGCTAGGTTCAGTCTTAGCTAACTTTAGCTGATGTTGAGGCTTTATTACTACTACTAATATTCCTATAACTTGACTAGTTTTCAAATTAGCTCTAAATATGATTAAACATTTTAATAAGAAAGAATTTATTGAGTTATTCGAAGGAATAATTCGTTTTATTGTGCTTTCTCTTCCTTGCACACCAGATGGCCGGGAAGCCGTTCCGCGCCACCTTTATCTGGAGCAGCATCATTAACAACCTGCAGGCACAGGTGGAGGTCAAGAGACGACGCCACAACCTGAAGTCCTACCCCAACTGCTTTCTGGGCTCCGAGGCTGTCGATGTGGTGTTGGCTCACATCATCCAGAACAAGTTCTGCCGTGATGATGAGGTGCCACGTTTCAAAGCAGTGCGTCTCTGCCAGGCGCTCATGGACTCGCGGGTGTTCGAAGCAGTGGACACCAAGGTGTTCGGGAAAGAGAAGAGGCACGCCAAGTTTGAGGACAGCAGCTGCAGTTTATACAGGTTCCTGAATGCGAGTGCTAGCAAGGATTCAATCGAACACACGTATGACTCGACCTCCATCAACAGGACTGCGCCACCAAAAAGGTATTTGGATTTCTCTTAGAGGACACTTCAAAGGAACAATCATATCAAGTAATGACTAGAATATATCTTAAACAGTTTAATTACTTGTTGTTGTTTTATCAAAACAAGCCAATAGTGTGTAAACATGACTAGCACTAGCTAACTAGCTTGCTTCTAAGGGAACAAATTTACTTTAACATTGTTTTAATTATATGACTCCATCACCTTCTACGTAGGTAGAAACAAAAATGTACTTTGTTAAGGTATGAAGTAAATGTATGACATTGCAACAATTGAGCAAAAGAAATGAGAACATGATATTCAGCTAGATTTCAGTGTTAAATGAGGAAAATATTTCTTAATAATACATTTCAACACATTATTATTATTATTATTATTATTATTATTATTATTATTATTATTATTATTATTATTATTATTATTAAAATGTCCAGGGTTGTGGGTTTGATTCCCGTCTCCGACCTGAGTGCGCGCAGTTTTCATGTTCTCCCCGTGCTTCGAGGGTTTCCTCCAGGTACTCAGGTTTCCTCCCCCGGTCTAAAGATATGCGTTGTAGGCTGATTGGCATCTCTAAATTGTCCGTAGTGTGTTCGCAATTATGCCCTGCGATGGGTTTTCACCCTGCCCATGGTGTCCTCCACCTTGTGCCCCACGACCCTGTGTAGGATAAGCGGTATAGAAAATGAATGGATGGATGATTAGATTATAAAAATGTGTGGTTGTTCTCTGCCTATCTGTGTGGTTTTTAAATTCAGGTTCTATGCTTTTTCTCCCACCTTCCAAAACAGTGCAGTAAGAGGATTGGCCATGATAAATTGCCCCTAGGTGTGAATGTGTGTACGCATGGTGTCCTGTGAAGAGACTGCATCCTATTCAGGGTGTATTCCCACCTTATTCCCAGTGTTCCCATGAGATACTCGCGGTCCAGTGTAACCACTGACCAGGATGAAGTGGTTACTGAAGATAAATGACAGAATACAGATATTGAATTGGATATCTTCTTAAAATTGGATATATCCTATATAGATATATGCGTTTTGGGATTTTCTGGGATATGAACTCAGCAGCTTCCTCTATCTTTGAACCTTGTACACAAAGCTACTATGGCTCAGAATAGAGCTAGAGAGTACTTCATTGATTCCCAAGGGGAAATTTGGTGATCACACTGATGAATACTGTTCACACACAGCTTTATAATGAAGAGCAAAAATTATGTTGGTATGTAGAGTGTGTCATTTTATGTAGCTAGCATTAGCATGTAATGAACCCGATTCAGTTCCTCATATGCAACCAGACCAGATTCTAATCTAATCAAACTTTTCTGCACAGTGAAGAGGAACAGGAGTATTCAAACACCTTGCCAGTCAAAACAGATAAATCTCTGGAGGATGTTTTAGGGAACCTGAACTCAAACACAACCATCACACCCCAGCTGATAAATCTGGGTCTGTCACAGGAGTGTAAGTCACTTCAAAACAAACTACACATTTATCTTCAGTGTAATAGTTATTGTTTCCCCAAAAAAAAAAACCCTGAAAGGATATGTAAGAGTTTTACAGTGGTGTGAAAAAGTGTTTGCCCCCTTCCTCATTTCCTGTTCCTTTGCATGTTTGTCACACTTAAGTGTTT
>JAFFST010046646.1:85654-114378 GCA_022414735.1 Noturus placidus | reverse complement strand
TTGGATTTTTTTTCACCTTTAATAATAAACACCTTCATTTACAAATTGCATTTTGTGTTTACTTGTGTTGTCCTTGACTATTCTTTAAATTGGTTTGATGTTCCGAAACACTTAAGTGTGACAAACATGCAAAGGAACAGGAAATGAGGAAGGGGGCAAACACTTTTTCACACCACTGTAGTTAAACAGAAGAAAAAGAAAAAAAAAAAAGGGAAAAAGCTCTGTAAAAACAAAGGATTGCGAAAGACAAACCTGCTGGACTGTCCTTTCCTTTCATTCTTCCCTTTCAGTTGCATTTTTTTATATGGCACCCCGTTTTATACCAATATTAAGGCTTTATTTCATATTTTAACAGAATATTTTAAGAATTTCGCCCCTCTCTGTTTACTTCCGTTCACAGGTCTTGGAGGAAAGATGTAGTCTGTACCCTGCTGAAAGTGTGTCTGGGTTTGTTTTGTTTTTTTGGGACTCACTTCTGCAACACCTGCATAAATCAGTCAGTACAGGATTTCGCCTAAGTTTTCCCCCCTTTGATTTTTGCATTAAAAAATGCTTCATTCTTCTTCAAACTTTGCCATGTAATCGCTGTCTTCGTGCTTTTTCTTGCGGAAAACTTCTTGAATTGGCGAAATTACAATTGCACGTCATTGCACAAATGCAGTCATGTTTGGTAAATGTGATCTTTTAGCTGTACTCATCTTCGTCGCACGTGAAACGAAGAAGCCGTTGGCTGAATGCGCGTTGTGATGTTGTCACATGACACATCTTGACCCAAATCTGCTGGAATTGTGAACAGTCGCGAGCTCCTCGGAATATTGCAGAGTTTGTTTGATTTTTGCGTTCATTTCTGCAATCGCAAAATTGCGAAATCCTGGAGGGACTGATAAATCTGGGTGCGTTTCATGGAAATTAGATGTATGATAAATGAGAGACATTGGCGTGTGCTGTGTGTATGGCATATAAACAAGAGACCAGGGAGCTTGTTTCCATGCAGATAAAGCTGATTTTATCAACTGTGCTCAAATCACCACTTGTTTGGATTTATGAAGGAATCTGCCTCTAGGCCATGAAACTGCACTTGTTTCGACACGAAGGCTAATGCCGTTAGTAACACTTTGACTGTGGCACAATGGGTGGTAGCACTCACCATGAAACAATTTGGAGGAGGCAGCAGCTTCATAAGGATCACAGCAGCAGGGGGCACCGGAAACACTCCTCCTGGAACAGGGTGCAGGCCAGGGGCTGTCCCACACACACACACACACACACACACACACACACACACACACATTGCCATATAAGAGCACAGGATAAAGATGACCCGCACTATGCGTCTGAGCCTACAGCAGGTAAAATAAGTAAAGCTTTGTCTTTGTAGTGAAATTAGTTAGGAAGGTAAACATTTCATGCTGTTCCTTACGGGCAAGGTGTCGAGGCTGGAAGGGGATCATCTGGTTGGTGTCTGGCTTGGGATACTCTGGCTTACGGTCTCCATCATCCTTCTGCGCTGGGGTAGAAGGGGTCACAACAGCCTCTTGGATCAGAGAGGCGTATTTGGCCCGGGACACGTCCTAATAAACAAAAGAGGTCAATTAGTCAATTTGACTTTGATCAAATGTATTTACGTATTTATTATGCTCTGCTGCACTTGTCAGTCTACTGAAATTGTACAACTCTAATTCCAAAAAAGGTGGGATGCTGTGTAAAATGTAAATAAAAGCTGAATGCAATGATTTGCGAATCTCAAACCCATAACCTCTGCCCATCTTTACTTCTGAGAGACTCTGCCTCACTAAGAAACTCTTTTTATACCCAATCATGTTACTGACCTGCTGCCAATTAACCTGCAGCTGATTCTTTTTCTCCCTGTCGCAACTTCCTTGAGACGTGTTGCAGCCATTAAATTCCAAATTACCTTCATTTTTTTTTTTTTTTACATTTTCCTTAAATTTTTCTTAAAATGCTACATTTCCTCAGTTTAAACAGAAGATATGTTTTTTTTTGTGTTCTATATGGGTTTATGAGATGTGAAAATTGTTCTCTACTCGCAAATTTCCATTAACAAAAAAATAAACAATAAATAAATTAATTGTCCAGATTCGATAGCCTAAAATAAATAAATAAATAAATAGATAGATAGCCTATTTCAGGTTTAAGGAAAGTACAGGAAGGCAAAATAATATCAGCTGGATGGTGGAATTTAAGTGAATGATTCAAAACCTTTTTTTTTTCCATGCTGCGAAATATTAATAGAAATTGTGAAATAGTTGTTCAGTGTAAAGTGTGACAGCTAAAATATGGTGAAAGGAAAGCAGCTCTAAATCGCACCTTGTACCCGAGAGCTTTGAGCTCGCTGGTGGAGCAGGGGTACAGATCCATGAACTTGTACCTATCCACCAACAGAGCAGTCTCCTTGCCCTCGTATTCCTCCTTAAAAGCCAGGAAGCGCCTGCGCTCCACCTTCAGTATACTGGCCAGGTCTCCAATGTTACTCTCAAATGCCAGAAAGCGCGCCCAGATCTCCCTGTCGATCACAAACATGCTAAAGATAGACCAAATGTACACCCTAATTTGGCATGTACTTGCTATTAAGGTATGGCACCCTGTTCATTTGGAAGTGGGTAACTTTATATGATTGGGTAGATAAATTAAGCACAGATCTTACCCAATACTCTTCAATAACAATTAGCGTATTTACACGTTTAAGCGTTTAACTCCTTTTACGTTATTCACTACAACATACAAACAACAAAAAGTAGCTCTCTAACCCTGATTTTTCAGAAGAAAGACTTCCAGAAGTGAGAACCCTCTCAAACAGCACTCTTGTGTTGTTGTCCTCTGTGAAGAAAAAGAATATAAAGAACATAAATCAGAGACACTATCAATAGAAAGGCAGCAACAGTAAGTCATACTCGCTTTCAAACATTTTTCAGGACAAAGCAGAAACACACTTAATAGCCTAGCGACAAGATAGCCACAGGTTTATTTATGGAAATGCAAACACAATCTCTGCACGATCCGCTCTGGTGGAGAGTTACACTATCCGTTTGATTTGACAAGAGACCGTCTGATAAAACTCTTCATCCTCGACGAGTAAACATGCTATGAGATAGTAGCAGGGTCACCACAAGGGCAGAACTAGAAACTGCTAAGTGCCTAATTGGAATAAAGAAACATGAAGAGGACATCATGAGGCAGCTCCTGGTAAACACCATGGAGAGAACATGACCATCAAATCATTACGTTTTTGTCCTGCTGAGATTTACAGTCCTAAAAGTACAAAAGAGGAACTTTGGGATACTGGAATAGGCCAACGTTTATTACACCCAATTAAGGATATATAACTGGTGACAGAATTGGTAACAACAAATATGCATTGATGTTTGATCAGTAGAAATAGTGAGGAAGACTGATCGTTTATTTAAAGGAAAATGGACACGATATTATATTATATTTACAGGATTTGGCAGAGGTCCTTATCCAGAGTGACTTATATTTATCTCATATTCCCAAATGAGCAGTTGAGCGTTAAGGGCTTTGCTCAAGGGCCCAGTAGTAGCAGGTTGGAAGCGTTGGGATTTGAAATCAGAACCTTTTGCTCAGTAGTCCTATGTCTTAACCAATGAGCTACCACTCAAGAGGTGGAAAAATACACAGATCTTACCATTGAGGTGAGAGAGGTAATCGATGTACGCCAGGATATACTCGGGGATGTCGCCATATTTCTTTAGACCAAGCTCAAAGATCTTAAAAGCCACTGATTTGTCCTGATGAAGAGAGAGAAGAAACAGTCAGTCACACCTGCAAAAGGGAACCATCACATAACCTGAGAATAGATCTGCAACTGAGATGAATCTCTAGTCAGTGTTTTTAATCCTTAATATTATTATTGTTCCAGCTGTAATTCTAATCACAGGTTTAAATGAATGTTCGAAGACGTTATTATTTCTACATTAGCAACACATTCACAGGGATTTGTATGGTGCATGATCTACATAATACAAGTCTAATAATAAGTATATGTCTGAAAGATGTATATTTAGCATTTATAGACAGGGACCCCAGACTCAGTATCTTGTAATGGTCAGTAAGTTTTCCACCATAGAAGAGTCTTCAGGAGGGAGACGAAACATTTTATTTTTCTTATTAACTGCTAAAGGCTGATAGTGAACTCCTTACAGCTGCTACAACAGGAATGAACTTGTTTTGTGGACATTCTATAACATTAGACGCAACTCTACATAGTTAAAAAGCATGAAAAGTTGATCATTAATGAATAAAACATTGTAATTGTTGAAATAAAACACAACACTTTTGTGGTTGTAATGGCAAACTGCTGTAGGAGGGTCGTTTACTATTTTCCTGAATGCCCCATCCATCATGTCTTATTCCATACTTAAATAGTTTAATAATTTCATACATTGTAATTTTTTTCTCTTCTCATTTTTAAATTTTAACATGAAATGATGATCTATTTTTTGAGTAACCATTACTATTAAAATTGCCTCTGACTGCCAGACATATTGGGGGTGTATTTCGCTCCAGCTAAAGGTGACTGACAAATGAATAAATGTAAAAGGTTAACATATTTACATATAGTATATATAAAGTTTTAGGCACATGCAAAGAAATGCTGTAGTGCCAAGATGCCTTCAAAATAATGAAATTAAATGTGTCCACATTTTTTCAAAACTGTAAAGAGCAGTAAACAGTAATAAATGAAACAAAGTCAATATTTAGAGTGACAAAAAAATAAAACAGTAGTCGCCGGAACAATTAGTGCAGTTTTATAAGGGAATAAGCCGTAAGTTTTATTGAGCATCATGCAGAACTAGCCACGGTTCTTCTGGAGACGTTGTCTGTCACACTTGTTTCTTATTTTGCAGCAAAACCCAGCAGCCATCATTGTGTTTTTGTCTGAAAAGTGGTCTCTTACGTAATATGTTGTTTTCTTTACTGACATACAAGCATTTTTCTGTAACAGTTCATTTTGTGCTGGAAAACTAATGTTAGGGAATCTGAAATGTTTTTGTACTGACTAGATAATGCGGAAGTCATAAAATAAAAAAAATCTATAAAAAAAAAATAGGGTGTATAAAACTTTTGCACAGTACTAGACACATATGTAAATAAAAGAGAGTTGAATATCTGCATGTCAAATAGACTAAAGCAAAGCTAAAAGTCAGTGAATTTTCTTCCCAAATAAACAACCTGGCTTATTCCATCTTGAGCAGCAACTTGTTATGCACAATTAACTACGCCCTCTAGTGTTCAGTATCAATCTAAAACACGGATAAAGCAATGTCAAGAGTGGTGAGGAGATGTTTCTTAATGAATTAATGTTGTTTTATATGACCATAAGGAAGACCGGGAAAATTTTTGAATCAGAGACAAACTGTATTACTTTGCGAAATATACCCATCCATTATATAAGAGATTAAAACTTGGGGGGTGTGCTATTATAGAAAAATAATCAATGACACGGTGGTGCGATACGGCATATCACGATGTGGAGTTATACTTACCAAACAATCGTTGATTATGCTCCTATAAGCGCATGTCACAAAGTGTTTTATTCCTGTTCTGGCACAGTAACCTAACAACTACATTTTTTTATTTATTACATAACGACATTGTACATTTGAACCATTTATAGTGACATTTAAAGTTGTAAAGTTCCAATCATCATTTACAGGACTGCAGTTATGAGCAATTGTTCCTGCGCTTTTAGAAAAGACACAGTTTGCAATGCTACTAAGAACCCGCTAAGGGCAAAGTCCTCTGTCCTGCAGACTTTTAACTTAGATTAGATCAGTGGTTTTCAAAGTGGGGGCCGCCAACAATTTGGTGTGAAAAATCAATAAATACATGATTTTCTCTTTCTCACTCTCAGACAACCACACAATCAATTCCTAATCTAATGTAATGTAAAGATGTAAAATGTAATTATTAATTTAAAAAAAGGGGATATTAAACAGTCTGTATTTTTAATACAGTCATCTTGCATAATGTTAATGCCACTTGGGGGGCCTTGCCCTGGGAAAGTTTGGGAACCCCTGGATTAGATCATGTATTAGTACTTGAAGTAGCTGTTGATATTATAGAAACAATACAGTATTAGAAGGAATGCATCAGTACAAACCTATCACTGGAATTATAGCCAGTACTACTTGTTTAGATAATCATTTCAACACCTTCTGGCCAATCAGGTTCAAGGATTCAACCGCGCTGTGGTATAAAACTTCTTATTCACAGTTTAGTATTAGCTGACGTTCCATTAATAAGAAAACCCCAGAAGGCATCACCTTGCTGCAGTAGTACTCCATGAGAGCAGCCGTAACGTAAACGTGATGTCGCGTCCTGACGTCCTCTCTGGCTTTCTTAAAGATGGAGCGACCAGACTTGATTCCCTCTGCTCTTCTGGCGAACTTCATGTACTGGATGTAAACCTGAGCAGTGGCGCAAAACGAGCATTTCAGTCATATAAAAACAACTCTCTGTAGTTAACACAATTAAAGGTCATTTTTAATGAAATGAAACGCACTAAGGTGGGGTCGATGTCCTCTATGGCCAGGAGGCGGTTGTATATGCTGTGCACTTTTTCATATTTCATACGACTCTGCGGAACACAAGTCATAGGGTTAGCGTTAAGGTTAGAGCTTTAAATTTAAGAAGCACAAGATAATCACACTGGTTTAATGGTGTGGAAGGCCTCACCTCCTCATAATCAGCAAAAGAGAAATACAGCAGCATGTTTTTCTTCAGTAGAGTTGAAATGGCACGCTCGTAAATATTAGCAGCCTCGTCACTGAAAAGCTTGGCGTTGTTCATGTCCTAAAAGTGTTAAAGTGATGGTGTTAAAGATGCTAAAAATGAAGCAGCCATAAACAAACTGCCATTTTAGTCGAAACTAAAATGTTTCGGGCATGACTAAAAACCTACTTGTTTTACAACACAGCGCTGTTGAATTCTCAAATCTGATTGGTCAGAATGTGTTAATTAATCTTCTATAACGACTGCTCTGACAAATAGCGCTGGCAGTAATTCCAATCACAAATATATATTGATGCACTTGTTCTGTTATGTTATTATTTCTGTAAGTTTTCTGTAAGGACATTTTAAGCTTTGTAACAGTCAGTGACTTTTCCCACCAGAGGAGACAGAGGGCTTTACATTTAGCAATTTCTCTGTAACATAACAAGCTGTGGTTCTTTTTCTCTTAGTAACTTCATGAAAGAGGAAAAAAGATCGGTGAGGGAATGACTGTTTACAGCTGTTATAATGTACGTGGTAAAAGGAACTTGTCTTGCAAACGCTCCACAGCATTAACTTTAACAAAATAGTTAGAAGTACAACTTGACATTCATTAATTGTATTAAAAATAAATAAATAAATAAATAATAATAATAATAATAATAATGATAATAATTATTGCCATATTGCTGTGGTATAAGACAAATAAAACATTTTAGGACATGCTGTTATTAGAAAATAATCAAACATCCCACCACCCTGTCATTGACTATCTTCCTATAACAGCATGCCGGATCATATTTTATTCCTTACTTATTGTGTAATGCAGTAAGCAGATTCACATTTTTGTGAAAATATTGCATAAAAACTACCTGAAACATATTTGGCTGGACACACTGGAGTATTTTTTCTCGGTTTCAATTTTGGTCTAATTGCTGCTGGCCTTTATAGAGCAGTAAACACATCTGATCATGTGAGCACATAATCTCTAAAAACACACTAACATCAATACGAAAATAATGAAAAGTGTGTCAATGAAAGAAAAGACACAAACCCCTTTTTCTGCCAGCAGCTTGCTGGACTGTTCCAGATACTGGGCGGCTTCGTACCAGATGTCGGGATGATGGCCGAGCACTAAAAGGCACTGCTCGTAGGCGAACATCACTGCAGGAACAATCACAGACACCGTTTATTTAGTCAGATATCACACCTTGGCTGCCGGAGACCTTTATCTATATTTATGATGATATAAAAAATAACATTGGCAACACAGCTTAGATGAGTTGTCTGCAACAAATTACATTTGACTACAAATTCAAGGACTGTGCTTTTTAACAGTATCCGAAAACCTCCAAAGTTTGACAAATGTCTTTTGACAAAAGGTTTTTTCAAAGATATGCTGGATAAGTCACAATATATCTGTCGAAAGCTGGATATTACCACCAAAACATTTCAGGTTATTATTTTCCTAACAATTCCAATGACCTTTCTCTTTATTTTGAGAAACTGGCGAATGGAACTATGTGATGATTATAGGTCTATGGAAACGAACTGCACCTTTAAAGGACTCATTAACGTTGGGTACAGAGACCTCACAATATACAGCATGATTAAGGCATGGGTGCCTTCCAGTGCTTTACTAAAACTGTTTCAGAATACTACAAGCAGACTGGTTACTCACCCCCCCCCCCTCCCCAATTTATAAGTGCATCACACTGTACATGTGCATCTTTGAATATCGTGATATGGACCTCAAAAATTTGAATATGGTGGAAAAGTTCATTTTTAAAATTCTATTTAATTTAAAAAGTGGAACTTTCATATATTCTAGATTCATTACACATAAAGTGAAATATGTCGAGCCTCTTTTTGTTTTAATCTTGACGATTATGGCTTACAGCTAATGGAAATCAATAATCTAGTATCTCAAAATATTACAATAAAAAATTTATAATACAGAAATGTCGACCATCTGAAAAGTATGTTAATTTATGCACTTGATACTCGGTCGGGGATTTAATCCTTTTGCACGAATTACTGCATCAGTGTGGCGTGGCATGGAGGCAAGCAGTCTGAGACACTGCGGAGGTGTTTGTTCTGGAAGCCCAGGTTGCTTTGATAGCTCGCATGTATTATTGGGTCTGGTGTCTCTCATAGATTCTCTATGGGGTTCAGGTCAGGCGAGTTGGATGGTCAATCAAACACAGTAATACCATGGTCCCAAACCAGTTGCTAGTAGTTTTTGCACTGTGGGCAGGTTCCAAATCCTGCTGGAAAAGGAAATCAGCATCTCCGTAAAGCTTGTCAGCAGATAGAAATATGAAGTGATCAAAAATCTCCTGGTAGACCCTGCATCGACTCTCGACTTGGACTACAATTGACCAACACCGGCAGATGACATGGCTCCTAAATCATCACTAACTGGGGAAACTTCACACTGGACTTCAAGCAGTGTGGATTCTGTGTCTCTCCACTCTTCCTCCAGACTCTGGGACCTTGATTTCCAAATGAAATACAAAATGTACTTCCACCTTCCCCATGATTGTGGTTGTATGTACTGAACAAGACTGAGAGATAAAAGGCTCAGGAAACCTCTGTAGGTGTTTCGAGTTAATTCGCATGAGAGCTTCTCATGTCGAAATTTCTGTATTATAAATTCTTTATTTGAATATTTTGAGATACTGGATTTTTGATTTAAATGAGCTGTAAGCCATAATCATCGAGATTAAAACAAAAAAGGCTTAAAATATTTCACTTTGTGTGTAATAAATATAGAATATATGAAAGTTCTGCTTTTTGAAATAAATCACGGGAAAAAATGAACTTCTCCACAATAGTCAAATTTTTTGAGATGCACCTGTACTTGAGCTCGCAGATGCCAATGAAGGCACTAGGTCATAGCTCTGAGGAAGCTCTGAGGCTGTTTTTCTGTCTTGGGGACATTCGGGTTGGGTTAAACTACATCAGCATTTTCCACTCCTGCTTCAATCCACATGTACTGCACATCTCAGCATTTTTTCTGCTGACACTCTCAGCTCAACACATCAGCTCAAGAGGTCATGTTAGCCACCTCGTTTAGTGATAAGTGTTTGGTCTTCTGTGCGTAGCGGGTTGCTCTTCTCCCATTGGATGTACTTCTTCCACATCTCCACCTGCTGGGCTTCCTGAGGAGAGTTTTGCGGGGGCACAGATGGTGCGTTTCGGTCCAAACCCTTCATCACCGTTTCATACTCCTATAAGAACGATCAAGCAGCCGTATCGATCATAAAGACACTTCATTAAAACAAAGTCATTCGAGAGCTACTGTATTTACAGTTTAGCTCACTGTAGGAAATGTCAAATGAAGCAGTAAAATTGTGATTAAAGCTGAAGCACCTACCTTGGCGACTCTCCGAGCATTCATGTAGTCTCTGCTCCTGTCTTCAATCATCTTTTTGGCCAAGTGAATATTAATGCCCTTTAAATGGAAAAGAGGTTTATTGTGTACCACATACAGTACAGTAATACCTATGAGCAAACAGTCACACAAACATAAAGAAAACATCCTTCTTTGTTGGCCTTCTGATGCAATTGTATTTGCATATGCACAGAAACTCACACATATCACTAGCAGTAATGGCTAGCAGTATCTATCAATAGCTCAACAATTAAACTATTAGTTTCTATTAATGAAACAACGCGCATCATCACAAGGTCGGATCAACGAATGATGTGGGGCAAACTCACTTTCACACCCACGCCAATGGACTGCAGTCCACAATTTGTATCACCATACTCAACTAACACCTTCTCACCTCCTCATATTTGCTGTAATCTCGCCACAGCTGTTCGATGTTGATCATGGGATTGACGCAGCCTCTCTGATATACCCGTCGCACGGCCGTGATCCGCTGGTTCTCTGCATACGAGCCCACCGCCTCACTATAGAACAGAGCAAGAGATTTAAAACCTGTACTGATGATAGTGTGTCAAAAAAATGCCAAAGCTATCTTCCCTGAAATGTAGCCTACTTACACTCCTTTGAGGAAGTTGATATAATCCACCCAAATCTGACGAGAGAACAAAACCTATTTAGTATGACATTAGTGCTACAGGAACCAATGAAATGTGCTGCACGTTAAGAGACGCTCACCTGGTATGACATGATCTCCATTCCGATTTTGTCCAGGGCAAAATCGTATGCCTGTGCCATCTTTTCCCTGACAATGCAGACAATGATTAGGATCCATACATTGTTGACACTTATTACCTCCTCCCTGTGCTACAGACTGTCAAGTAAGAACACATCCTGTGTCCTTGCCAGTCTGAGTATATGAACATTTTTGTTTCATCATATCTACACATAGTACGGCACAGAAATCACATACTTGTAGCTGGGCAGCTTTCCTTTTGTTTCTCGCACGTATGAAAGGTAGCATTTCCACAGGTCAATGTGCAGAACCTTCATGAGGCATCTCTGAAACAGCTGAGCAAGAAAAGGAAGTTGTCACTGCACTAAGTAGGCAATTTATTTCAAGTACACGAAACCTCAAACTATTACATTTGATCATTTTTCAATGAGTGGGTTCTTTGAAAATGGCATTAAGCAACAATAAACCTTCGCGTTCACCCTCACCAAGAAATCCAGATTCTAGAAATATGCACTTTTGACAAGTATCCAAACTTTCTCATCCCTTTCTCTCATACAAGTAAATCAATTCTTTAACAAATTTGGATATTGGAACATCATTTTTGATCATCCATCTTCCATACCGTTTATCCTACACAGGGTCACAGAGAGCCTGGGGGGCCCAAGGCAGGGGGCACTCTGGATGGGGTGCCAACCCATGGTGGAGTACAATCACACACACACACACACCCACACTACAGACAATTTGGAAATGACAATCAGGCTAGAGTGCATATCTTTGGATTGCGGAAGGAAACTGGAGAACCCGGAGAAAACCCCTGAAGCACAGGGAGAACAAGCAAACCCCGCGCACACAGGGCAGGATTCACAGGGTGGGATTCCAACCCAGGAGGTGGTTTTCCAATTCAATGTTAGACGTGCTGCTGTGTCTGTAATTTGATTAGTTCCTGTTAATTCCCCTTAAAGGATTTCACTAGAAACATGTTATAAGCATTAATATGACATTGACGGACATCACAGCACTGTTGAGTTCTCAAATCTGATTGGTCAGAAAGTGTTGATTAATTGTACTGTAACTGTACAACTGTGTTCATTCTAATACCTGAAATAACTGATCATTCATAGAGACTTATGACAACTTCTCTCATAATATTCAGATAAACAATAAATGGATTAAATTGTTATTTAGCTAAAAAAAAAAAAAAGTATTAATATTAATATGTTTTCAGTAAAGAGATGTTTAGTCTCAGGTGTCAGCACTGTATAACAGTACGTTTTCCGCCATGGAAGAGTCTTTGCGAGATTTAGCACTTTCTCTGTAACATGACAATCTGTGTTTTGTCTTATAAACTTCACAAAAAGAGCGGGAAAAGAGAGGCTGGTGAGGGGGCGAGCGAATGTGTCTAGCGGTTATAACATAAGTGAAAACTGGAACGAAATTATCTTGCGGGTGTTCCGTAAAATGAAATGGCCTTCTAAACTGTTAATATCAATGATGAGTTGTTCATTAATAAATAAAAGATTTTAATCATTGCCAGACAGCTGTGGTATAAGACGGATAAAACGTAGAGAAATAATCCATTCCTGGGATTGAGGTCAGAAATTTACATACTGCTTGCAGAATCTGCAAAATTTTAATCGTTAAAAAAAAGAGGGATTTTTAAAAGATGCAGTGTTGATTTATGTATTTATTTATTTTTTCCACATTTACTTCAGCTCTTCAGAAGCTACATAAAATATGTACATGTTTCCCCAAATAATAGCAAATTTACACAGATCATCCTGTTCAAAAGTTTACACCCCCAGGCTTTTAACGTATCGTGTTGGCTTCCTGAGCATCAGTGAATGTATGCACCTTTTGTAATAGTCGTGTACGAGTCCCTCGGTTGTCCTCAGTGTGAAAAGATTGATCTCAAAATCATATAGTCGCTGTTGGAAAGGGCTCAAATATGCAGAAGATGCTGGAAAAGCAAAGAATGTGCAGGACCTGGAGGATTTTTCTGAAGAACAGTGGACAGTTTAACTGCTCAGGACAAACAAGGGACTCATGAACAACTCTCACAAAACATAAACACAGTGGTTGATTAACCAGGTAACGTTACACTGTATTAAGAATCAAGCGTATGTAAACTTTTGAACTGGTTCATGTGTAAATTCATTATTCATTATTGTGTCTTGTAGACTCTATGTTAACATTTGTTTAAGTGAAATAGCTTATTCAGAGCAGGACTAAATAAAACAAAATACAGTTTTTACAATTCTTTTTTTTAAAACAATTTTATTATTAACATTCTGTAGCTTCTGCAGGCATAACCACCTTCACACCACCCAGCTGTGGATTATTTTCTTATAACAGCACATCTCAACGTGTTTAATTCCTTACTTATTTTGATTATGAATTGAAATGCAAGACAGATTAGGCTACTCTAGACTGACACTGCTAACTAAAAGGCATTAAATTGTGTGTGTGCCATATTGGAGACATCCAGATGACATCTCTCAGTGCCAAAGGATTTGAGTCATATTAACAAACAGATAATAAAGGATTTGTTTTTTTGTTTTGTTTGTATATTTTAAAACAACAGTGCTATGCTTTTACCTCTTCAATGAGAAATGCAGTATCTGTGATGACCAAAATAAGGCAAAGGTTCCTGGTGAACCCCTTCAGTGAATTTTTCATTCCCTAACACAGTGGTTTTCAAAGTGGGGGCCGCCAGGGGGCACCCAGGGGGCCTCAACAATTTGGTGTAAAAAATAAATTCTCACTCTCAAACAACCACACACACACACACACAATCAATTCCTAATGTAATGTAAAAATGTAAGATGTAATTATTAATAATAAAACAGGGGGATATATTCAGAAGTCTGTATTGTTAATGTGTTTTAAAGACATCTTGCAAAAGGTGGCCTCGGTCAAATGTTAATACCATTTGGGGGGCCTTGCCTTGGAAAAGTTTGGGAACCCCTGCCCTAGTACACTGGAATCAAGTAGTGAACATGCCTTATCTTAGCGGATATGGATGTTAGAGCAGGAAACCCACTAAAGACTTAGTGACATGATGTATGGGACAGTGTCGATGACACGTTTTCAGCTTTCCAGATCCTAGGTGGGTTTAGTATATAAAAGTGACCGTGTATGTGGGA
Source organism: Noturus placidus (assembly GCA_022414735.1). Taxonomy (NCBI): domain Eukaryota; kingdom Metazoa; phylum Chordata; class Actinopteri; order Siluriformes; family Ictaluridae; genus Noturus; species Noturus placidus. Next base: position 100,349 of record JAFFST010046646.1, on the reverse strand, counting down.
TCATTTGGTCAAGTGGGTTTTGGCACTCATCTCTGGTGCTCCATCAGTTTCATGATTACTATAGAACTGATGACGACCCACAGATGAGCAACCAAATATCTTCAGGTTTATCCCAGGCACCTTGACGGGACCCATTATTAGTTCATTCATACGAATCCTAAGCTCATTGCAGCAGCTTTGAGTCTCGAGAGGAATGAACGCTTACCTTTTCCACCTTGTCATAGTTTTTTGCCTTGACCTGTGGACAGATTTCAAAACCGTCGTTATTAAAGCACGATTCTGCTTGAGGGAAAAGTATGAGAATATTTTCTTCATCATCATCATCACCACCACCACTCACTCTCTCTCTCTCTCTCTCTCTCTCTCTCTCTCACACACACACACACACACACACATTCTCCCTTTAAGATCAACAATGTGAAATTCATACAAAACCCCATTACCACACCACACAACGCCTGTACAAGGATGCATCTGTCTTGCCATTATTTCCCCCAGATTATGTTTCCAGTATAAGCATTCACAATGGGACGTTTGGTTTTTGGTCATGTGGTGCTTCTTAATATAAAAATAGAATTAGTATAAAAAAATTGGAAGGGTGCTTTGGAATGAGCGAAAACCTCTCAACTAACAGTATGGATATTTTTCACATCTTTTGATAAAATGTAATACTCTGAGGCCGTGCTGTGAATTAATTCGGGTCTAAATACAACACACTGCCAAGAGCACAGGATCATTTATATGGGTCACAGAAGACGTCTTGCTTTCTGTTATGTGAATGAAATGGGGTACAAACAATATAAACATGTAACCCATTTCTGTTTGTCATTCCACCACAACGTGCAACAGTAATAAAGTGGGAATTGGGTCAAGAATGCAACCTGATGTAAGAGTACAATGCCTCCTTAAATACACACCGTACGAAGCAGTGTGTAAGAAAGAATGTGAGACAAATGCAAGGAGATTGAATGAGCATTATAAAATACTCAGGATGCAACTTTGCCAGTATACAAGTCATTTTATTTTACATTGACATTTCCTTAGTGTGACACAGACATTGAAACAAGGAAATCTGACCAATCTGTAAACAAGAAGCAACAAAACCCCAAGAGGACTTGTGATTAAAAGTTCAGCAGAATCTCAAAAGGTCTGTCATGGCCTAAACTTTCAAAAGTCAAGTGTTCATCTTGCATTTCTGACAGTACAATCTCAAAGAAGCGATTTCCAAAGTATTTACTGTAACAACACTGAAACGTAATATGGTTTGTACCAGATTAGAAAGGAGCTCATGGCACACGATCATGTCCAGCACAGGACGTTAGGACAGAAAACACAGAAATGCAAATGCACGCATTTGAAAATCTACCTAATGCAAGAACGGCCTATTATTTAAAGTTGCACACACAAAATCACTAGCAGAACATCCAAACAAAAAGTAGTTTATTCTCATATAAACACTGGATGATCAATAATAGTATCATAAATACACAAAGACAGGCAACAGTTAACGTTTATATGCTCAGGCACTGCAGATAGAAATGAGCTACTCTAGCACTTAAGAAATGTTTTATACAGTCTATGATAAAATACACAACTCTATAGACATTTTACAGCTACTAAAATAACAATTTCGTTAAAGCTGCTGTTTAAATTTCAATAAAAAATGGGAGGGTGGATTTTGAGAACTGATGTGAAATCCAAACTTCTCTTCCACACACACACACACACACACACACACACACAAAGCCAGTCTGTCACAGACACAAAATTACAGCCCAATAATTCAACAAATTTCTTGTTTATCAATCAGTTTTATTACAGAGAAGAACAAAAAAGGTGAAACTTTGTAAGCCAAACATGCAGAACTCTAATAGAGAGAGTAAAGCAGACAGGCGAAAAGATTCATAATATGCTTCTAAAAAAAAAGAAAAATAAAAGAGAACTTCCTTTTTTCCACAAGCCTTTGGGTATATTGTGCATGTCATCGTGGCACATATTAGCCATATCATTATGAAAAGTAATAATGTTTTAAACTGTATAATACTTCGGTGAAGCCAGCACAGGAATTGTAAAAGAGGAAATGGGTTATGAATTATACTGCATATGCATAAAGGAAAAGAAAACAATGTGAACAAATAAATTCGACTCTGTTTAAAGTGGTCTGTTTACTGGTTGTGGACGGCTGAATGATGTATGACCACCACCACCACCCCCACCCCCACCCCCACAGGTATGACCAGGATATCAAAGAAAGACATTAGGACAGACATTGCTATATGCAAGCACTCAATTAAAAAAATGAATTTGGCTCCTTTTAACTTTAAACAATCTACAAAACCAGCCCAGGTGATAATTAATAATTTGTTATCATCAGACACAGGAATTATATGTGTGTAATAGCACCGAGTGCATGAAGATTGTTTTGCCTTTATAATTCTAATTACCGGTACATATGACACATTTTATACAGTGCTGCATTATGATTTAAGTGACTAAATGTTAGTCATTAGGGACCTTTGAATGGCCTATGTAAACATTAAATATGTAGCAGGCTCTCTTTTTGTGGTATAAGCCAGTGTTTCTGAAACGTCCAATACAAGTTTCATTAAGCATCCAGATAGAAGACGATATTACTTTACACTTTCATCAGTCAGAGTTAGTGCTATTAAACACTGGAATGGACTACAGATAGTAAAACATTACATGATCGAAATACACCATTGGATAATACTTTCTCAAAATCAGTTGTTGTTTTTTTTAATTAATGAGACTAACTCAATGAATATTCCAGATCAGAACTAATTCAAATTTCAACCCACTCAATCTAAATCAAAGCCTGGAAAGGAACGAGTGTAAACCCATTGTGCCCATGCGCTGAATCACTTCCTGGTTCAGTTCAAACTGGGCAGGGCAGCAGGTTCCTGGGTCTGGAGTTTATAAACCACTGGCTTAAACTATTGAATCTCAGCTATTCCATAACAGCAGTGTGTGTGTGTGTGTGTGTGTGTGTGTGTGTATGAAATCTGTACAAAATACACTATATGGGCAAAAGTTTGTGGAAATCCAATCATCACACCCATAGGCGGGCCTTCCCTAAAATGTGGCCACAAAGTTGTAAGCACACATTTCTATCATGCATTACAATTTCCCTTCCCTGGAACTAGGAGTCCATCCTGTGCACATGACACGGTGTGCCGCGGTTGGAGTGGAAGAACTTGAGTGGCCTGCACTCAGAGTGCACCCTGGCCTCAACCTCATTGAACACATTGGAGACCTCTGACCTCACCAATGCTCTTGTGGCTTAACGAGGAAATCCTCACAGCCATACTCCACAATCTACTCCAGATGTCCAATGTTATCCGGAAAGGGCCGGTGTGGGTGCAGGTTTCCGTCCCATTACAGCAGGAGCCACACCTGATTCCACCTGTTTAACCACTTGAGCTTGGGTTTCAACAGACTCAGGTGTGGCTCCTGCTTGATTGGAAGGAAAACCTGCACCCACACCAGCCGTTTCCAGATAGGATTGGACATAACTGAACTAGTGGAAATCCTTACCAGAAGAGTGGAGATTAAAACAGGAAAGGGAGGCTAAATCTGGAACTTCAAAAAGCACATATGGGTGAGATGGTCAAGTGTTCACAAACTTTTGCCAGTCTAGTGTATAAGCAAATTAAAAAATAATAATAAAAGAAGAAAAATCAGCCAAGTATTAAACTTCATCTTGTAAGAAACTGAGGGCAAACGTACAAACCATGCACGTTTGTTAGTTGTGAAATACTTACCATGCTCCTCCCCCAGTGTATTTTCTTCCCAATTTGGTCACATGCCAATTCCCACCCAAGCAGCACTCCCATATCATAAAACAACTACCAATCATGGAGGTAAAGGCTGACACATGCTTTGTCCAAAACACGTGAAGCTAGCTACCATGATTTTTCAAACTGCTGCTCATTCTGCGTCACAAGGCAGAGTAACACACTCATAGGAAAGCGCTATCTGCCCTGACCCGCATACATGAGCTCAGACGCCAGTATTTTGTTAGTGTCACTGTGATTGACAAAAGAGAGCTCGGACAATTTTGCTCCTTTGGCTCCCGGCCACGGATGACCGTGCCATCATCTGGATTCAAACTTGCGATCTCCTGGTTGTATCCCTCGGGAGCCGTTTACCATGACAGTGCAGATGTTATCCAGTTTATTAACTTGTAGTCCATGGACAACGACTATCATTCTTTAAACTTAATTATAGTACTGATTGTGATCTAAAAGGAAGTCAGACAAACTTACAGCTACCAGTTAGCATCATGCATCAAAATTAAAAGCACACACTCGCCTCAAAACAAAGTGTTCAGCTCAGTCATAAATAAAATAAGTGTGAACTTTAATAAAAAAAAATTTTTTTAAACAATCGAATGTGAATTGTCTTCCTATCGGTCCGAATCAGGGCGAAAGTGACACATGTAGTTCATTCACTATTAGGTTTGGTTCAAAAACTATTGGAACAGCAAGGCCAGTTCATTTGTTTGGGATGAGAACAATAGACGGGTATGAGACGAGAGTTTAGGACTTCAGCTTTTATTTCCCGGTATTTACATCTAGACATATTACACAACATAAATCATTGGATCTTTTGTATCACACCAACCAATTGTTAGGCAAGCAAGAGTATAGGAACAGAGAAGTCTTGAAGTTAACTAAAATAAATAACACTTAATATTTGGTTGCATATCCCTTGCTTGAAATAACCGCATCAAGCCTGTAAATCATTGAGATCACAAAATTGTTGGTTTCTTTTTCTGTTTGGGATGATTTTCCAGGCTTTTACTGCAGCCTCTTTGTTTGGGGCATTTCTCGCTTCAGTCTCCTCTTCAGAAAGTGAAATGCATGCTCAAATTGGGTTACGGTCTGGTGATTGACTTGGCCAGCATAAAACCTTCCATTTTCCCCCTAATAAAGTACTTTGTTGAGTTGGGAGTGTATTTTGGATCATTGTCTTGCTGCATGATAAAGTCCTGTTTCATTTTGATGAATTTCTTTGTATATTGGCAGACAAGATGTTCCTGTAAACTTCTGGATTCATTCTGCAGCTACCGTCATGAATTACATCAATAAAGTTTAGTAATCCTGTTACAGTTGCAGCTATGCAAGCCCAAGCCATGACACTGCCTCCACCACGTTTCATAGATGAGCTTGTATGTTTTGGATCATGAGCAGATCCTTTCTTTCTCCACACTTTGGCCTTTCCATTCACTTTGGTAGAAGTTAATCTTGCTTCCAGAAATGTTGTGGCCCCTCTCTGTCTTTCTTTGCAAACTTCAATCTGACCTTCTGATTCAATACATGGCCTCAATATTTCTGCTCTCAAACTCTTCTTTGAACATTGGATTGTGTTACTTTCACCCCTGCCCTGTGAAGGTTGGTGGTGATGTCACGAACTGTTGTTTTGGGGGGTTTTCCTTCAGCAGCACTCAATGTTTGTCATCAGCTGTTGATTCCTTGGACAACCCAGTCGGTGCCTGTTGCTTAGTGCACCGGTGGTTTCTTTCTTGTTCCAGGACCTTCCAAATTGTTGTATTGGCAATGCCCAATATTTGTGAAATACCTCCAATTGATTTCCCCTCTTGTTCTCAGCTTCAAATAGGCTTGCTTTCCTCCAATTGACAGCTCACTGATCATGTTGGCTCATCTTTTTTTAACAACAAATGCAGTTTTTCACAGATCAACAGATGAAAGTCTAAAACCAACAGTAGACGCTCAGAGCTTTTTATTGTTTAAACAATCAATTTAACATGACATACCCGGGTAACAACAAACATCAATCAGTCCCAGGTTCCAATTTTTGCTCACCTAAAATTGGGTGGTTTGATAGAAAACATGCTAAGTTCTACATCATTTAAACACATCGACACAAATGCCAAGAAACTAAAGCTGAAATTCTATTCTCATTCATTGAAGGGGACTTTAATCAGACCAAAAAGCAAAAATAAATAAAGAAATCGTCAGCAAAGTGGCATTTAAGGCTGAAAACCTTTTTGCAAATCTCTTTCAATCATTAGTCAAAAATATGGGGATGGAAAAAAGTAAACAAACATTCACAAAATGCGCATATATATTTTAAACGACCCAAGGACAGCGAACAAAGAGTACGCACTACATAAATTAGATTATTAAATAAATACTTTGTTTAGTACACTGAATCTCATCCAATGTATATTGTGGTTTCTTGTTTGGTGATCCATACCTCCAGAACTCATTTCACAATGGTACAGGTCTATGTATTGGCTCGGTATAGCAAATGGCTTTTAAAACCAAAAAAAAAAAAAAAAAAAAGATCTCTCTCATTAATTACAAAAACTGCAGGGGAAAAAAAAAAAAAAGTTCTAAACACATGGCATGTCGGATTCACATCCCGCACTGTTGTTGATTCGGAACGCGAGTGCGATTTGGGTGTTCTTCACCTGCCTCAAGCACTGCACGGAGTGGGAGAACACACCAGGGCTCCACTCAGACTAAACACCACATGTGTGAAAGCACCCTTGGGCATGCAGTTTGCACAGTGCTAAACTGGTAGCTATAGGTTTTTAGTTGCCTTGTAGCTTCAGGTCAAATCCAAACATGTCTTGATTCACAAGTATAATTGTGTACTTTTTTTTTCCTTTGTTTAAAACTATTCCTAAACTTGAAGGTCATGTGCCTCAAATGCGTGGAACAATTTAATTTATTTATTATTTAATATTTGGGGAAAACTGGAGATGAGATACGAGTATAAAATTATGCTGCAAACTGGACGTAACATTTTGTTTGGCCAAAGAACAAAATGTGTTAATATGCACAGATCTATCTTGCAGTGTTCACAGATAATCCACAATGACCTCAAAGAAATGACACAGGAGGCAAGAAATTGACACAACAAGTGAATAAAAGGCTAAAGCACTCTGATACTATTAAAAGAGTTTAATGCTGTTGCAGATAAAACATGCAACAATATGAACTTAACCTCAAAATAATTGAAAAGTAAAGAAAAATAATGATTACAAACCCCTCCACCCCAACCTCCCCGACCCAGTACCACTGTTTGAGGTGTGTGTGAAAGTCACATTGTTGATCAGATTACGAAATGAGATCGCTTGCACACATAAATAGTAATAAGAAATCAAATTTAACCTCAGCTTCAATGAATAGCTTCCAGAATCTGCCCGAACTGGGGAACTGCGTGATAAGTCGCTCATACGTCTTCCTTGCTTTATCTATAGGTTGGTTCTAGAAGAAGTAAAATGAATTTACATACATGAAAGAACAAAATCATCAGTTTATTTAAGGGCAGGGTCAGATAGGCAAAAACCCTCCCCCACCATCCCAATTTTAACTCCCCCGATTAAGTCACCCCGGGTAAAAAGGAATGCAACCCTGTGTCACTAAACCTGTGCTTCTCGAATCAGTATGCTCCATGCGTCCAGGTCATATGGGTTTTCTTCCAACTTCTTCTCTGCCTTCTTCACCTTTTCTGGAATATACTCCGGAGCCTGCCGTGGAAACAAATCGCAAATAAAAAAAAATCAACAGACGAACAGATTTACAGAAAAGCAAGCCATGTGTGCCTCATGCAATAAACACGTTTCAAACATAAGAACACCTCAGAGATGGGAACCTAGCAAACAGCGTGCTCTCAGAACCCCGTTGGGGAACTCTATGGGAACGGACCAAACTACAAAATCATACAGTTCATACAGGAATTGCTCAACTCATAATGGAGGAAACAAGTGAAATATTTCCAGGCCGGACAGCCCCAACCCTCATCCTGGAGAAACAAGTCCTACCTGAAGCAATTCCTGAGGAAAACCCAAAGTGTGCAGGACAGAGCAGTCCATACAGAGTTTTGCTGCAACTTTTTAGCCTTTTCTTGTGAAAAACTAATTGAATTGGCGAAACTGCAATTGCACAGTGTTTTCTTTTTACACGGTCTTTCACTGTGATGTTCATTGGTTAACAGGACATTTGTCCGATGCATGCAAATCGAAGAGGGCTTTGGTTGAATGTCCGTCGTTATGACGCCAAACGTCTTGGCCCAAATCTGCAGAAAATCTATTGTAATTTTCAAAAACAACAAGCTCCTCAGAATATTGTAGAGTTTGCTTGGTTTTTGCATTCATTTCTGCCATCGCAAAATTCTCGAAGAGATTGACAGGGTTCTCCAGGATGAGGATTAGGAACCTGGGTACCAGACTATGGCTAAAACGCATAGTGCTTTAAGACAACATTTCCCAAAACACCTGTACCAGGTATGTATTGTCTCCTGTGGCATAGTTTTGAGCAGGGGGAAAAGAACAAGAAAAAAAAAAACATCTGGAGGCTTTCCCCATGATCACACTAGCTAGCGACAAGTGAATTGTTGATGGTTTAATTATTTTTTTATTTACTTCATTTTCAATTAAGAAACTTCCTGGGATAGGCTCCAGGTTTCCCGTGACCCTAATAAAGGAGTAAGCGGTAGAGGATGGATGGACAACTTGTCCCAAACGTCTCCATACATAAGGGAAATTAACACTTTTTGGTAAAATGTCTGCCACAATTTTCCATGCTTAATGTGTGTGTGTGTGTATATATATAATGTTTTTTTTCCTCCCCCACGATAGCCTTTAAGAACATTAAAATCATTCTCATAGCTGGATCAGGAAACTGTCGCAAGGTTGCAATGAACATGCAATTACATGCTTAACACCAAACATGTTAACACAAGTTCATCATGACTGGCAGACACGACTCTCCAAAAAAAAGAAGCGTGTGTGTAAATAAATCCGGTTTTATTTATTACAATTCCCTCTATGTATGGAGACTTCAGGGACGCTCTGTAGTAACCAAAATGTACAACTCTGCTCACAATAACACATTGACACCACTTTTGTTTAAAATGTGTTCAAATTTTGCGTTGGAAAATGTTAATAAAAGAAACCTTGATCAAAAATGTACTCAAGTGTGATTTCCATCGAACATTAAGGCTTAATTTGTGTTAGTTTTTTTTAGTAAATGGGAACTAAATCGCAGGTAGTCGTGGGTAGGGAACTGAAGAAACATCAGACCACGTACGATTGGTCCAAGGACTCAGATCTAGGCAATCATGTGTTGCTTCACAGATCATATCTTGTCCCTTTTTTTTTGCACAGAGTTGAGAAAACCACAAATCGTTGGCTGATTAAAATAATAATAATAATAATAATAATAATCACACAAGTAGAAAATGAATGAACCTGTCACTTGCTAGTGTTAAACTGAGGTCAGATTTTGGGGAAACACTGCAAGAAGTGCTGAACACCACAAGGAAAGATAGAGCAAAGCTGAGTTTAATAGTAATAGCTGTCTGCCTCAACAACATTGTGTAGTTCCTATGTGTAAGCTGAGCTAAAACTGTAATAATACTGGTTGATGAACTAAGGTTCATTAAGGTAAACACTAATGTAAAACTTAGGGCGGCTGTGGCTCAGTCGGTAGAGCGGGTTGTCCACTAATCCACCAACCGTGGGGTTTGCGGTTCGAATCCCGGCCCGGGTGATCCCATGCCGAAGTGTCCTTGGGCAAGACACTGAACCCTAAGTTGCCCCCAATGGCAAGCTAGCACCTTGCATGCAGCTCTGCTACCATTGGTGTGTGAATGTGCTCTCATTAGTAAGTCGCTTGTAAATGTAAAAATGATATTTCTGTAAAGCTGCTTTGAGACAATGTACCATTGTAAAAAGGCGCTATACAAATTGATAATTAATTATTAAATTATAATGTAGAAGGTTTACAGGAGAGGAAGGGGGGGGGGGTACTTATACAAATCACAACTTCTACACTCATTCCCAAACAACTTAAATATAAAGGGTTATTCTGTATGACAAGGCCTACATTACTGGACTTAACCCATTTACCTCCTATATGTCTCCATCGACTGGGCTTTTGTAGGCACGTTAGCACATTAGCTTGCTAGCTAGTTTCTCAGATAATAACCCAATTGTTTTTGTAACCGAATTTAGAATATGTTTTTTTTTTCTTTTGTTTGCACTCTTTAGCCACTTAGAGCATCCCATTTACGCGTTGAGTTACTAAAGAATAAAGAACACGTTCTCATCACGGCAGCCAATCCGCCCTCCTGAAGCCCTCTTATATTAATATAACCGAGTCCGTTCACCGGGCTTTCACACGTCTGATTTAAAAACAGAAACCAACCAACAACAACACGTCGGGTTTATAAGACACGGCACCTGTTCTTAAGCTGCACTGATCATGAACTCACATCACGCACTGATTTATCGGGACTGTAATGCGAACTCGAGCCAAACAAGGCCGCAAAACATCAATGAATTACAAAAGTAGTAAAGAAAAATAAACTGGGGGGGGGGGAAAAACACCACTTTTTAATTACCTGATCTGGAGCGACTTCTGCAGACATTATTGAATTACAACGACGCAACTATTTTTAACTAAACCTCCAAATGCACCTATAAAGACATTTAGACCATAAAACAGGGCTCTATTTCAGCATGGCCTGTCTGTTTCTTTATGCATCTCATAAAATGGCGAGGTTACCTCGGCTACTTCCGGTGACACCGGAAGTGCACGAGAAGCGCTGGCAGTTTTGCCCACTGGTTTTTGCCACCTATAGCCATGTAAATTCCGCCCCTTAATTCAAGATATATATCCAATATAAACTCATTAAACAAGTCTGTATATTATTATTATTATTATTATTATTAGCAGTAGTAGTATTTAAAAAGTGATTATTATATTTCAATTCTGCAAGTTCCTTTACGCGGACCCGTTCTCAACTGTCCAATCAGAAACCTGTTTGTATGCACGTGGCTCGTTAAATCAACCAATCAAACACAAGAATATGGCTTATATGCGTGAATGCGTGCGGGGGAGCAATTTATTCATTTATTAAATTACTTTGAATCACTGAAAATAAAGGAGGGGGTGCCAGAATCTTACACGTCATCATTTTAAAGATCTCTACATTTCAGTTTTTCTAATTTTTGTTTTTGTCATTTTATATTTCCTCGGTATTTCGTGACTTTGTATAGTTGCAGTTGTGTCTGGTTTGGGTAATTTTTTGCTGTTTGTAGCAATTCCGTTTAAAATAATTATAATAATATTTCCCTCTAAAAGTTCATATAAAGAAATGGAACCCCTGAATGAACATTGGAGTGAATTTAAGTGTGAAATACATAGACATATCCCCGAGTTTTCATGGTTACACAGTTGTAGTTTTGTTATTACGTGCTTCTTTTGCTTACTTGTATGACTTGTGTGAAATGTTCCATTTAATATGCAATTACAGTTTCTATAATACACGCATTGTGTGTTTATGGATATAAATTCCATCTCTAATTATGTTCTTTTGTTAATCTTTTATTAATCATTTTAACTTGTGAGTTTTATGATATTGTAAATATATATATTTTTTTTGTTTTTTTGCTATGCATCAACCAAAAATAATTTAGTCAGGCGCATTTTTAGCCACCCTCGAGACCAAATTTGTTACCCAGAATTCCGTTCGGCAGCCCTTTTCCGCCATCTTTGTTGCTGTATCCAGCAGGTAAAAATTTCCCGCTGGCTTTAAAATGTAATTTTTGTACATGTTATGAAGTGATACTAAGAGCGATATTTATATAAAACTTTAGCTAAACGTGTACTTTTCATAGGTTGGTGGTTTTTGTTTGGTATAAAGATAAGATGGTAAAGATTTCGTCTCGATTGAGAGAGAGAGAGACAGTTTACTGTGTCTGCTCCCTGCAGGCGGATTTCTGAACGATTCAGATTATAGTTAAATACAGTGCTGCTTTTACAGACGATGAGGTGTTGTTATTTGGGTAGAGTTAGTTTTTATTAGTGCTCCATATGGAGAATAAATTAGGAAGTTGGCTAGTTAACGCGTCAGTATTGAGCAGTGTGTGAAATGGGAGTTCATTGAGCCTGATGATGATGACAACCAGTTCTCCAAAAACTATAAAACTATAACCTTTTGTGTTTTGTCTTGTCTTTTTTTTTTCCTTTCAGATATCCCTTGGGCTGGTAACCGGATTAAAATACTTAACAATGCCTGGAAGGTGATTTGCTTTTGCATATGTGTGTGTGGTGACATTGGAAAAGCTTTCACATGGTCAAATGTAGCTTCCCCCCCCCCCCAATAAAAAAAGACAGTGTATTGAACTGTTCTGATATTTATCATTAACGAGTACTTCATCAATTAACGTTCTAGCATTTTCAAATCTACTCCGAAAGTGAAACGGAAGAAAGTTCAAAGAGTTAGTTATGATTTCTGTCTCGACCTCGACATTTACATCCTAGTTAATTTAAGTGGGTAAAAACGTCCAAAATGTAAAGAATTATAATTGTACAATAAGAAACTAACAAAAGTTATTGCTTTATCAGCATTATCCACGTCCATCTGTCTCACCTGAGCCTTGTTGTCATCCCTTCACTACACTGATCTGTGTTCAAATTTTGTCCCATGTCACTTTGACGTCGCTCGTCTCTGTTTTGATCAGCCGCTATCCAATTACAGTCTGAACGGATTAGGATTATGGTTGTTTTGCTACGGCATGCACCTATGCACTCTCACACAGCAACTCTCACACAGCAAAGTGTACGGAAACGTGTTTATTCAGGTCATATGTGAGTAAACCGTCCTTTTGTTGGTCAGCGTGCATCTGTTTATGTTCTGGGGGTCAGCTCATAGTGATAATGGATAGACAGCAGTTCCGCGAGATTATTGTGGCTTTCTTTTTTTTTTTTTAGCTATAGTTATTATAATTTGTGAAATTGATATGTTCCAGAGACCTATCAAAGCCTGTCTCTTTGAGATGCTCACTGAACACCTTGTAAACCTAAGTGGGTTTGAAAGCTGTTCAGAAATATGGTAATCAGACCAAATTTCAGGGAGGGTTTTTTAAAAAAATTTTACCTCATCTTTCGGCCCAAGCTAAAACGCGATTTTTATGTTGCTAGCCATTTAGGAAAAACAAATCCCCTGTTTATGTAACAGTTCCCATCATGCATTGCTATACAGGTTGGTCTGTCAGGTCACATTGCTTTCTCACTACAAGAGAACCACTCAAGAGTTCGTTTGCAGTCGGGCCGAGTCCACCTGACCGAGCACAGTTACCATGTTTGCATATGTCTAAACCAAGTGAAAAAGCGCACCAGGTTCCATAACAAATGCTCCAAATGAGCCAGGTGTGAAAACGCCCTGTCATCTTTAGACAGATCGACACTTTACTGCTGTGTAGGATAAACTTGGCCCTTCCACATGAAGGCAGACGTCAAGGTTAGAAAGTGGCCTAAATGAAAACATTTCCAGGTCAGTTTGGTGAAAATATTTTTATAAAATTGAGACGTTAAAAGTACATTATTGCCAGAGAAATAAATTTTTGGCAGGTCAGGTGGGTTTTCCCAGAATGCCACACAATGCTGACAGTGTGTGTGTACTTGTTTATTTATTGGCACATCTTGCTGTTTTTTCGTGTCTTAGGTTGTGGTGCAAGGCGATCTTTGCTGGATATAAGCGTGGCTTGAGGAACCAACGTGAGCATACAGCCCTCCTAAAGGTAGAGGGAGTCTACAGCCGTAATGAAGTGGACTTCTACCTGGGGAAACGCTGTGCCTATGTCTACAAGGCAAAGAAGTAAGTGTGCACTTGTCTCACATCTTGCTAATGTGAAGTCTGCCACTGTCAAGACATTTTGATGTAAAAATGCATCTTTTCGAGCAGGAACATTGATTTGAATCGGATTTCGGTATAGCTCAGTCTAGTTGCAGTGTCAAATTTGAGTGTACTTGATCCATTTCAAATAGTTCTTCCGTCACCTAAAACTGCACTCAGAGAGAACCCCTTAACTGTAAAATAAATGCCCCTCTCCCCCTCCAATCATAATCCATCTTTTTATTGATGTTTGGATTAAACCCATTTCATATAATAACTTGTGATTTCCAGCAATAACAAAATCTCTGACCCAAGAGAGCTTTTGTTTTAAAGTGTACTGCTGCTTTAGGGCCAATTGGACGTGCAGGTAAACATATCTGCATGTAGAGACGGTGTTCATGGATGAGCATAGATCACAGAGAACGAGGTTTGAAGCTGCATGCTCAGATTCGCAGAAAGCTTACTGGGAAAAGTCTTAGTGCACATTCACTTGGATTTGAGCTGTTTTTTTTCCCCCCAATATCTTTATTGAAAGAAATGGCACGTCAGACAAAAAATGGCAACATCACCAACAACTAGAAAATCCGCTGTACATAGAGACCCGCATTTATATAAAGAAGAAAAAATAAATAAACAATAATTGCAGGCCTAAATTCGTATATCACAGTGAATTAACAAAACGAGAGCCATACTTTCAGTTTTTTGTTTTTGGTAACAGAACAGAATATGTAATAATACACACATACTCAAGAAACCATACACACACAAAGCAAAAAAAAGAACCAAAAACTAATAAACGAAACAAAGCAAACAAATAAAAGTAAATAAAATAAAAAAAAGATGTAAAAATTCAAAGAAACAAACTAAATGGAATCTAAAAATACAAAAGAAAATTAGGGAGGGTGGGATGGGGGTTGGGGGAATCCCTCAATCAGAAGGTAAACACAACGAAGATTTGAAGAAAGTTAAGAAAGGCTGCCACTTCCTGTAGAACTTATCAGAGTTGGCACCCAGAGAG
>JAFFST010046646.1:69952-85634 GCA_022414735.1 Noturus placidus | reverse complement strand
GAATGCCAAAAGATCTAATTGGTTCGAGGTGTACCTGTTATAGTCCTCCGGATACCCAAATATGGCAATATGAGGAGAGGGTTTAACAGTAACAGACAGTATTTTAGAAATACTATCAAAATACGCCTGCCAAAAGGAGAATAATGATGGGCAGGTGTAGAACATATGAGATAGGTTGCAGGGAGAGGCATGACATTTATCACATCTGTCAGTGACAGTGGGATAAATCTGTGATAGATGTGCTTTGGAGAAATGAATCCTGTGCACTACTTTGAACTGTATCAAAGAGAGACGAGCACAAGATGAATTGGAGTGGATCTTGGTAAGGGCAACGTCCCACCAGGTTTCATTTAAGGACAACCCCAGATTTGAGCTGTTAAAGTACACTGCAAGAGGAAATATCTTGCAACCTTTAAAAAAAAAAAAAAAAGTTTTAATTTATTTGTAGTTTGTCTTCAGTTTATCGCCGGTTGTCATGGTAACTGTATTGGTTCATATTCTGTTTTGGGAAAGAAAACAATTTAATTATGCTTGCTGTTCCCAAAGCATAGTCAGCAGCTCCAGGGTTTTATTTTTTATTTATTGTTGTTGCAGTGGTTGAAGTCATGTTTCGTGCCATCCGGTGTAAACTTTAGAGGCTGTTGTGTGTGAAAATCCAATGCGATCCACAGTTTCTGAAATATTCAGACTGGCACCATCATAATCAGCTGATTTTATGTATTGCTGACAAATGATTGGATAATGTTGGCTTCACTGGCTGCATGAAATTTAAAATCATATGCTAATGTTTTCTAATATGCATTGCTGTTTGTGATTTGTCCTTAGAACTACAGTGACCCCAGGTGGGAAACCCAATAAGACCCGTGTTATCTGGGGTAAAGTCACGCGTGCTCACGGTAACAGTGGTATGGTGCGTGCCAAGTTCACAAGTAACCTGCCACCCAAAGCCATCGGGCACAGAATACGCGTGGTAAGTAGACCTGCACAGAATACCACATGTTGCCGAGTAGCTGATCTTAGCCATGGTATTTAATGAAATTGTTAGGAAAGGTCTGATCATAGCAGTGCTTGGTGGGTTGTCTACACTTCTCCTTCCCTCCAAAGCCAAGTTCATGGAGTTAAACCAAACCCCTGAGCTGCTCTAAATGGCCTATGTAATGGCTCAAGGTTCATGATTCGATTCTGTATGTTAAGCTGCTTAGTTCTGACAAGTGTGAAGGGATCTTCAGAGGGGTTTAAGTTATTTACAGTGCTAGTTGGTGTCACTGTGAAGGACATGGGAGAGAGTATGGGCAATTTTACACCCTTGTTCAAACAAAACCATTTTTTTGTCAGCTGTGTAGAAATCCAGAATAAAAAGTAATGCCACTAATATAGTGATTTTTTTTTTTTTAATCATGCAGACCAAAGGAGTTTTGATTGTTCAGCGCACAAAAAAATAGCTCGGTTTTGGGTTAATGGATATTCTAGACTATAACATATATTTATTTGCCACTAGAGCTCGGCCGATAGTGGATTTTACACATACCCATAACTAAGTTGGGCGAGACCTGCCGATACCGATTGATCAACAGTTTTGAAAACTGTTAATAAATGAAAATGTAACTCTAAGTAAAATTCTGCTGAACTTTATTACAAAAATGAACAGCACTGACTTTTTAAAAATGAAATAAATGTTGAAGTTGATGAGAGATTTGTTCAAATTGAACCAAAAAGTAACACTCCAAATAACAAACAAAAATAGATGCATCCAGAAATTGATCAAAAAACACTTGAAACAACAATTTTTCAGTGGAGTCTGCTCTGGTACTGCATAATGACAGTGGACCCTTCTCAGCCACTCCTTCCATGGACACAGTCGGGAAAAACTATCCGTCTGTCAAATCGGTAGTTCCAGCAATCTGTTATCTGAGCTGATTAATTGGTCAACCTCTAAATACCACTATATACGTATAAGATCTTTATAGAGATGCCTTCTATGTGCCAGTTTTATTCCATTCAGCCTTATGGATACATACATTTTATGGTTAGATTCTCACCACAACAGGTTTCCATCATATCAGTCCCTATATAACAGACGGTTTTTGGGAAATAGGTCATTTGATGTGTCCAAGATTTTTCAGGTTGTTTTCACACAGTTGAGGGACAAATCACTGAGTTTATTTTTTTCTCACTGACTCATGACTGTCAGTGAGATGCAAAGTGCAGGCTCATTAAAATATCTTATTTCTGCAGTGGCAAAATTGGTGTCAGTTATTGTTAGGTTGTCTAATGTTTGGGGGTTTTTCTGCTTATTTTTGACCTGATGTTACTGAACCGTTGCATTTTTAGTTTTAAGGTAAATGTCAAAGCACGCAGTCAGTGTAGTTTGCAGCACGTGAAGGCAAAGGAGCTCTGGAAAATTTTGGATAATCTTTGATCGGTTAAGGAAGGGCTGTGTCAGAGAAGGAAATGGGCGAAAGGAAAGTCGTAATAAGATAGGGCATGGTTTATTTTTGTCGAACTTAAAGCTTCATACATGACATTTTCCTCCAACTTGATCACCATCATGATTATTTGTCACATTGTCAGTCTTCCAAAGCCTACTTGGGCCACACTTGTAAGCAGACTGACCTCATCATACTTTTTTAAGTGAGGGCTTTCTATCTACTTACACTCATCTGGTCTTGCTTAAAAGGCGTAGGCTATTTTTGCTCTGCAAAATTAAACACTTGGATCAGGATTTTTTTGGTAATGAAATGTTGTGGAATAAAGGAAAAGGGTGGGTGCAGTTACACTGCTTCTGTATACAACATTCCTAGGAGCTGTAATGGAGTAGATGTATATAATTATAGTACTGTGTGTAATTTAGATTTATCTTTCCATTTTGTGTTTTGCAATTATTCCCTATTGCTCTTGAATGGAACACTAAATTGTCCTCTTTTTTGTGTTTCAGATGCTGTACCCCTCCCGGGTCTAATGAATGAATGTTTTTCAATTGATTATAATTATACTTAATGCTAATTAAATATAATTATAATTAGTAATTGTCTGCCTGTTTTCTTTTCATTTCTATTAAGCATGTGCTTAGATCAGTGGTGTGCAAGCACTTTGGACCAATGGCTATACTGTTTAGGGTGAAGTAAGGCTGTGGCCACATATACTGAGATTAAATATGAAAATGTCTTTGTATTGAATTGCATGCTAGATACCTTAAACAAACCATACAGTGCATCATAGTTTACTTGTAAAGAAAATAGGATTGTAGGGTAGCGCAAGGATGACCGCGGTCTTAATGTTAAGAGGAGAAAAAAACAGTATATTGGATTTTAATGAGTGTAAGATAGTGGTGCTCAATAAGAACAGCAGTATTATAACAATAATCACAATAATATTGTATAAATAAAAAATAACACCGCCAGGTTTACAGATCAAAATAACATGCAATAATGATGTACATGGAATTAGGATTAATAAAAGATTAACAGTGGACTGTTGGAGGAAAACAAAAGGGCGTCAAACTCCGACACCGTTTGTCATTTTTGGGTACATATATTTTGAAAGAGTGGTAATTCTCGTGGTGTTTTTGATGTTGAAATCTACTTTACAGAGGACAGATGTGGAGCAGTAAACTGTGGCGGAGAATGGTATTGTAGTTCTTTAAAGAAATTGTTTACACACATGTATATGATAACATAGCTGGGCAGCTGTGGCTCACGTGGTAGAGCGGGTTGTCCACTAATCATAGGGTTGGCGGTTCGACTCCTGACCCACGTGCCGAAGTGTGCTTGGGCAAGACACTGAACCCAAAGTTGCTTCTGATTCCAAGCTAGCACCTTGCATGGCGTCTGTGCTACAATTGGTGTGTGACAATGGTTGAATAAGAACCAGTGTAAAGCACTTTTGTAGAACTGCTAAGGTTAAAAAAAAATAAAAATACACAATATAAGTGCAGACCATTTGACTTATGAAAGAGTTAGAAATTTGATAGTCACTTGTTTTTTGTTTGTGTTAAACTTTCCAATGGAAACTGAACTCCGTTACATGCACTGTTCACAATATGCGTGCTTAATTTCATTTTTCTGCCTGGTTTTGAAGTGACCTGCCTTGAAATGACCCATAAATCCTTTTTTTTAATTATTTTTTAAGTGAATCCACGTGTCATGATTGAATAAAAATCATGATATGTGAGTAATTCCAGGAACGAAACAGATGTCTGAGCTTGTCCACTGTTTGGTCATGCTTGCAGAAAACCCAGAAGGGTTAGATTTTACAGCCATACCGGACAGTGTCGAACAGTGGTCTGCGCATGCGCAATGGACTCCGTGGTCACGTTTCGGTGTTCACATGGGTCTGGATATCATATTTGGACTTTCATTGACCGTTTTGAGACACTTTAATTATATAACTGTTTATCCCAAGGCGTGTCTTTATTACTAACCAAAGTGCATGGTTATTTAACATGTTTGCGTCTGCTTTAAATAAAAAAAAACCCCAGACCTATGAGCATCGCACTTAATATTTCGAGTAAAATTTTGCCCCTTGGTTAATCAAATATAAATAATAGGCCTAGCCAATCATCTTTCGTGCTTTGCTGGCCAAGCGCATTCTTGTGTGCTTTCCATTTGAATTTTTGTTCATACACGCACAGACAATGATCTGACCAGTTTTTATGGCAGAAAAAGGCTTTGGTGGTGAATTAGTGTTACTCCAGAGGAACAGAAGCGGTAGGAATTTGTTTCACATCATACTGTGTACACACCTTCACTAAGCGGAAGTAAATCTATCTCCCTTTCTTTATCCATGTTTAGAGAGTCTAACGTGGAAAATAACTACATGACACAAGATAAATGGCGTAAAAACACCGCAGATAATAAATAAAAAGATGTTTTGTGTAATACAAGCTCATCCTGTTTACCGTGGTATTTTGTTTCGCGTTAACGCCTACGTGTGCCGCATGGATATTGTAGTCTTTCAACGCGCACTCATTCTCTGCGCCTGTAGTCATAAAAACTACAGTTCCCATCATGCTTCTGGTCCTAACAGCGCAAGAAGGATGCTTTATAAGCGAGTTGTTTTTTTTGGGGGGGTTTTTTTTTTGCTCTTCGAAAATCTGCAGAACGTCGGAAGGAATTTTACAGGTAAACTTATCCTGAATGCAGTCTTTCTTATTCGGAAACAGTATAAATAAGCGTTTAACGATAGCTACAGATGTTTTACCGATAGTGAAATAAATGGTTTTAGATGTAAACTTAAAAGGACATTTATAAGGACATTTATATAACCGGAATTAAATAAACATCTCTATGATACAGTAGATAATTCTATACCTCTGTATGTACATATATAAATATTTTATATTAGCCATTCGAGGTTTGTCTGATTGTCTAGTGATGTAGCCAGAACAACCATTTTCCCTGATGATGCCTGATGCATGTGTGTGTGTGTGTGTGTGTGTGTATATATATATATATATATATATATATATATATATATATATATATATATATATATATATATGTATAATAACGTAATATATGAAAGCTTGCATTTTTTCCTTCTAACTGGTGCAAGAGAAAATCAACTTACTGTGTCCATGCTCATGATCATGTTATTTACCGATCATTAAATGAGGAAAACAGTCAAAGTGTAACCTTATTTCTAGTTAACGTCAGATCACAGGTGTTTCCATCAGAAATTAAACAGTGTAGTGCTTTATGTGATGGAAAAAGTGAATGGGGAAGTGTAGGTTCCTCATCCATGCTCTGTAGGAACTTCCCTTTAGACATGTTTGTACTCATGTCCTGTTGGGCCTCAGAGGACGTCATTAAATATTGTAATGTAGGAAGGGAAAAAGAAAACAGGACATATTTGTGTGCTCGGGTGTTTATGTACTCTCAGACATCGGTACAGCTAGTGAATAAAGAATTTTTCATCTCCTGCTCTAAACAGTACTGAAGCTGGATATTAATTAATGAGTTAAATGAAATTTGAAGAAACGTTTTTGGGGATTTTTTTCAGACTAACCAGGTAGACATGAATATGAAATTGATGATGAGCATGCTTTCTGCCAAACAATTCTCAATTAATCCGTGTTCAGATATTAGTAGTAGTAGTAGACAGGTGTCTGTTATAGAGGCTCTTGTTTCTGATTTGCAGCATCAATATTGTGCTAATAAAATAAAAAATGTTTTTCCTCTTCCTCATTTATTATTTGGGCTTAGAAAGATAGATGATATCTTAGAAGTCAGCTGTGCTTTTACTGCCGTCCAAATGGGACTTGCGGCATTTCTTTAAAGACATAAATAGATCCTTTTTTTTCTTCTTTTGAGCCAGAGCTCTGGAAAATTCTGGCAACCAAACTTGGTTGTCTTTACGCTAGAAAAAAACCCACAAAAAACAACAAAAATGCTGCCAAGCACTTTCCGAACGGATTGCAGGGGTAGTGATGATATATTTGTGCCATCATGATGACAATACAATGAATATTGTATATTGTGTTATGTTAATATTATTGTAATTCCCTGGCTCAAAAAATGATCTTTGTATACCTTTTTATATTTTATCTTATGATGTCAGTATATGCAGTATATTTTAAAACTTGGAGTCATACTTGTACTATATATGACTGATTATTTATATATATATATATATATCTGAATAACCAAAAGTGTTTTGCTGTGCATAAGCTAGTTATGGACAGATTTCCTCGCCCTTTACACAACACTTTGTTTTTCTTCTTCCGCCTCTGATGACTCGGATAGATAAAAGCTCAGAGTGGAGGCCATTAAAGCGCTCCTATGGTTGCTAATAGAAGATGAAAGAACATGATTTGGGAAAGGACTGCCTGGCAGCAGGTCCTGCGTACAGGGCCGTTCCCTCCAGAGAGGTTTTACCAGCAAATGAAGTGGACCACTATCAGCTCACCAACGTCCAGGTCAGTGTGAAGTGTTAAACATCTATTAAAGGGCTCCTGAAATGTTTCCATGTTTGTCTCTGGGCCTGATTGTGTTCTCAGCATAAGTGTCAGATTTGGGCATGTGAGATGATGCTGACGCAGCCATACGCAGTCAGTGCTAAAGAACATACAGCTGTTGTTTTGTGTTCGGACACCGTATCCCTCCCTCATATTGTTGTCCGCTTTCACCAATCAGCGATTTGTCAGCATGTTAGGCGAGGGTCTTCTGTTGCCCTTTTTCTCTTTGTGTTGCACTGTCAAGCCTATCTCTCTCTACCTCTCTCTCTTTCTCTCTCCCCACTGTTCAGTATTCCTGTGGGGCTGCCCGGCCAGGGTCTGATTGGTTGCTTTCTTTCTGCTGTGCTAAGTTGTTTACATAACCCGAGTCCGTCCTTTCTGGCGCTGACCGCCAATGGCATCGCTGTGTTGCAGTGATGCATAGAGCAGCCTTAGCAACCGATAGGTCGATCCCCCACCCTCCCTTCTCTCTTGCCTGAGGTGGTTGTGCAACGTGACCACATTTGGGAAAGGAGGAATGAGAACATGAGGAAAGAGTGAGGAGGGATTGAGGGAAGATGAAGGGAGGGGACTGTCTTTGCACTGCAGAAAGCATTTTTTTAAAAAGCGTTTTCATTCAGAAAAGCCAGTGATGCAGGACAGAACGTTCCATTTTATTTTCATTCTTTCTTCTTTTTTTTTTGCTGCACAGCATTTGTGCTTTTGCAATATGTACGACAACGTCTTAACCAACGAGCTGCCCAAAGCGACCTTTTAGCTTAACTCATGTTCGACGCATGTGAATTGAACAGAGCTTTGGCTGAGTGCGCGTTGTGATGACATCACATAACACATATTGGCCCAAATCTGCTAGCGCCTTTGAATTTGAAAAATTGCTAGCTCCTCCGAATATTGCAGAGTTTGCTTGCTTTTGCATTCATTTCTACAATTGAAAATCGATAAATCCTGTCTGGACTGATGTTTTATTCCTAACTATTTTAATATCATCCCTGTTTGTGTTTTATTTGGCACTAGACAGCTTTTGATTTTGCCAGTATTTGCACTTCTGAGATGACTGTACCATTTAAGAGAGGGAGAGAGAGACAGTATTTTTAAGGCTGCATTGCATTTATGCCTCACACTCTGAATGAGACTCATTTGTGGTTCTTTTGCTGCCCAATAAGAACGGGTGAGAATATCATAATCATTATTATCAGCATATGCTCATCGTGAGAGGATCTTTTCATTCGATGCTTTAGAATATTCTGCTGTTGAAAATTGATACGTCACTCTGGGCCTTTAGTTGATGCGGACGTCCTGTCATTGTGTTCCAAGTATTTGAGTGACTGAAGTGTCTGGAAAGCAGTAGAAGGTTGCATGTAGCTTACGACATCTCTTGCTATCCCTCCGCTGAGGGGGAACATAGCTGTGGCTTTATGTGGCGCATGACAAATTCCAGACAGTCTGCAGTCTCGCGTCAGTGAACTCTGCAGCACACTTGATGCATTGTCATTGTACAAGGAGTTTCTCAGTTGGATCATCAGCCTCGTTGTTTTTTACGCAAAGTGGCCTGTCGGGTTTAATGACATCTCTCAGCAGTTCAGGTTAATGAAACTGTGACTCATGGATGCGTGTATGAATCATAGTGCTCTCTGATTTGAATGGATGAGGCAAAAGTACAGAATGTAACCAGTCAAATTTTGATTTAAAGATAATGAGCTTGTGGGCCGAGTGTAGTCCATTTTGCTTTTAATCTGATCATGAAACACTTTAAAGAACGTTGT
The DNA here is from genome assembly GCA_022414735.1 of Noturus placidus. NCBI lineage: Eukaryota > Metazoa > Chordata > Actinopteri > Siluriformes > Ictaluridae > Noturus > Noturus placidus. Next base: position 76,916 of record JAFFST010046646.1, on the reverse strand, counting down.
GTTCCTGGACAATCCTGCTTGCTTTTCCTGCCTTTGAGGGCTGTTAAATGTTTCATCCCACAGTGGTATTGAATTCCCGAATCCAGTTGGTCAGGAACGGTCGATTAATTTTCTATAACAATATCTCTGACAGTAATGCTGGCTATTCAGAGGTTTATATTAATGCGCTCCTTCTAATACATTACTATTACATTACATTACATTTGTATAGTAATGACTTGGCTTGTATAAGAGATGCTCCTCCATGTAAGCTCGATAAATGAAAAACTGTTTTTCTTTCTGGTCCTGGAACCAACCCCAGCCACTGGAGGGTAGCACGAGTCCGTGCATTCTCAGTGCCGGTCCCAAGCCCGGAAAATGAGGAGGGTTGCTTCAGGAAAGGCATCCGGTGTAAATTCAAAATATGAGGACGGATGATCCGATGTGGCGATCCCAAATGGGAGAAGCCAAAAGAGGGGGAAAAACTTGTAGAAAATTTCACCATGTGAAGTGTTTTCACAGGCTGATGCACATTTACAAATCAGTCCAAAGCATGCAGTCGTAGTTACCAGGACTAGTCAAATCCGAGTCTCAAGGCCAAACCCAGATCAAGTCCAAATATAAGAAAATGGTCTGTTTGACATAAGATGAATGCATTTCTATTGCTTGGAAAACATTTCTTACCTTTGACCCACAAAATTAAAAGATGATCAAGGTTTTTTGTACTTCCTGATTTTCTTTGGGGCGGCTGTGGCTCAGTCGGTAGAGCGGGTTGTCCACTAATCCACTAACCGTGGGGTTTGCGGTTCGAATCCCGGCCCGGGTGATCCCATGCCGAAGTGTCCTTGGGCAAGACACTGAACCCTAAGTTGCCCCCAATGGCAAGCTAGCTTGCGTGGCAGCTCTGCTACCATTGGTGTGTGAATGTGCTCTCATTAGTAAGTCGCTTGTAAAAATGTAAAATGATATTTCTGTAAAGCTGCTTTGAGACAATGTACCATTGTAAAAAAGCGCTATACAAATTGATAAATTATTATTATTATTATTATTATATGGCCCCAAACACTTAACTGAACTGAATTAGGCACGTACTTGTTTTTCCTTGCTTGGTCATAGTTCTCAGGTCTTTATTGTTATCATTATTAGAATTATTTTTGTAATTATTACTCTGATTTATTCAATTCAGTTTTATTTGTATAGCGCTTTTATCAATTGACATTGTCCCAAAGCAGCTTTACAGAAACATATAAATTCAGGATATAGATTTTTAATGAAACCAGACTCAAAACGGAACCCATCCTCATCTAGGTGACAATGGATAATATAATTATAAATAAATCCCAATGTGCTAATATTACATGAGCAAATAGTGCAGGATAATTCATAACAGTTTTTACATGAAATCTGTTTTGTTGAACTTATCCACTGTTCACTGATGGAGATTTGAGTGCAAAACTGTTGGTTTCAATGCAGTCCTAAAGCTATCAAAGCATAAATGTTCATATGAATTGAGGTCCAAAGCCATCTTTATGGTTTTTAAATGGTACCATCCTCAGCAATCTCAGTGATCTTTAGGCTGCACCATGTGGGGATATCATCAGCAGCAGCAAGTGACTTCTAATTGATGAGAACGCCAACCAGAAGTAGGGTATCAGGATAGATAGGGCAGGTCCGGAGAACAGAAGGGGTCAGGATCACTGGTAACATGTGTAGCTGGACAGAAAGAGGGAGAGAGAGAGAGAGAGAGAGAGAGAGAGAGAGAGAGAGAGAGAGAAGGAGAGATTATTAGGTGCTTATTGTCCTGTAATGGTTAAGGACGACGTACTTTTGAATGAGTGCAAGCAGGGACTCTGGCAAGACTAGCTATGACAGCATAACTAAAAGGGAGAGCCAGAAGATAACACAGACATGAGGGCGCCCTGGGTCATAAGGCGGCCCTCCACTCCACCATCAACAAACTTGGTTGAATGCATAAGAGTAGGGGGCGACAGCATCCAAACATCCCAGTTCCCAGTGAGCCATCTAGACCTACTCCTTTTACCCAAGAAAAGACTTCACATAAAGCTTGACTAAACAAATATGTTTTCAGCCTGGATTTAAACACTAAGACTGTGTCTGAGTCCCGAGCACTAATTGGAAGACTGTTCCATAACTGTGGGACTTTGTAAGAGAAAGCTCTTCCCCCAGCTGAAGCATTCAATATTCAAGGTACCAACAAATAGTCTGCCTCTTTTGATCAATGTAGGCGTGGCGGATCATAAAAGACCAAAAGTTGGCTCAGGTACTGCATCACGAGACCCTTCAAAGCAGAATTTTACTGGGAGCCAATGCAGTGAGGATAAGCTAGGGGTGATGTAGTCATCTCTTCTAGTTCTATTAAGGACTCTTGCAGCTGCATTCTGGACTAACTGGAGCTTGTTTATGCTCCTACTGGAACATCCACAGGATAATGTGTGCTCTGCTTCTGATTGTGCACATACAACAGAAATATGTATGTGTAGCATTAGACTGGGCCTTTGCTCCTACTGTGTAATTACCAGGCCTGCACTTTCATAACGATTTATAATAGTAAGAATGCTGAAAGAAAAACCGAGAGTCATTAAAAAAAAAAAAAAAAAAAAACCTTTTTAACTACTGGCAAACTGATTAGACAGTCTTTAACCAGGTCAGCTATGCAGACAGCTATGCAGTGAGGTAGAAGATGAAAACATGAGAGGAACATCTGAGAGGAAAAAATATTTTTTAACAATGGCAGTTTCTCCATCTGTTCTTTGCAATATTGCATTAACTTCAAGAGTAAAAAGAGCACATTGAGCTCTTATAAATAGAAAGAACAGAGATGAGTCACATTGAGGGAAACTTTTGATGAAAAATGATTTTTTAAACGATTTTTCCCTTTCAACAAACATTGAAACATTTAGCGTCCTAGAGTTTTCCCGTTGTACATTTGTACTGCAGCTGCGAAGCTAATGTAGCTAACAAATCAGGAATTGAGGGTTAAGGGCCTTACTCAAGAGCCCAACAGTGGTAGCTTGATAGTGCTGGGACTTGAACTCCTGGCTTTCCAATAAGTAACTAAGAGCCTTTAACCACTGAGCCACCACACGTTCTAACCAGTCTGTGGTGATTTAAACATGCAGCTTGCACAATGTTATGCTGGAATAAGAACAAACTTTAGATGGCAAATGTCTTGATGGAACAGAGACCAAGCATCACCTTTTCCTCACTTCTGCACACACACACACACACACACACACACACACACACACATAATGTGTCCTCTGGTCAGAGTAGTTAGTCATAGCATGAGCAGTGTGTGAGAGATGCGGTGTGAGACATTTCTTTCCACAGGCTGTGTGGAACATTAGCTTCGTGAAGGGTCGTTGTGACCGAGAAACGTGTCCATCTGTGTCTTTGTGTAAGTAGATGAATGCAGCAGAATTGTTATAATTACTGTGACCGGATTGAGCTGCATGCAAAAGAGAAACACATTTCAGTTCAGGAAAGAACTATTGTAGGGGGCAGGGGTTTCCCCGGCTGATGCGCATTTCTAAAGCATGCAATCGTAACTACTCTTGAACTGTGAAGCATGTAAGACACAATGTCCGGTTCTAAGTGATACATAAGATACACTTGCACCAGCCAAAGCTAAAATGGATGTATGTTTTAAAATGGATATATATTATACTAATGTGGCTCAGTCGGTAGAGCGGGTTGTTCACTAATCCACTAATCCAGTAGGGTTGGTGGTTCGAATCCCGGCCCGGGTGATCCCATGCCGAAGTGTCCTTGGGCAAGACACTGAACCCTAAGTTGCCCCCAATGGCAAGCTAGCACCTTGCATGCAGCTCTGCTACCATTGGTGTGTGAGTGTGCTCTCATTTGTAAGTCGCTTTGGATAAAAGCGTCTGCTAAATGAATAAATGTAATGTAAAATGTAATCCATTTGTAACAGTACAGACATTGTCAGGAATGGGGCTGTAGTCATCTCCATCTCAGGTCCTGCCATCTCCAGGACTAGTAAAGACCTCAAGGCCAAACCAATTCAATTCACTTTTATCTGTATAGCACTTTTAACAGTGGACATTGTCTCAAAGCAGCTTTACAGAAACATAAATATCCAAATTTCACCATGTGAAGTGTTTTCCCAGGCTGATACAGATTTACAAAGCAGTTCAAAGCATGCAGTCATGACTATTCAAGGCCAAGTCTCAAGGCCAAACCAAGATCAAGTCCAAATAAAAGAAAATGGTTTGTTTGACGCATGGTTAAAATGAATGAATTTCTATTGCTTGGAAAACATTTCTTATCTTTGACCCACAAAATTTAAAAAAAGATGAACAAGGTTTTTTTTTGTACTTCCTGATTTTCTTATATGGCCCCAAACACTTAACTGAGCACGTACTTGTTTAGCCTGGCCTGGTCATAGTTCTCGGGTCTTTTATTGTTATCATTATTTAGAATTATTTTTGTAATTACCATTGTGTTAATTAAATTCAATTCAGTTTTATCTGTATAGCACTTTTAACAATGGACATTGTCTCAAAGCAGCTTTACAGAAACATATAAACACAGGATACAGATTTTAAATGTACGAATTAATCCCTATTGGGTAAGCCAGTGGCAACGGTGGCGAGGAAAAACTCTTTAACATGATATGAGGAAGAAACCTTGAGAGGAACCAGACTCAGAAGAGTTCATTCATTTAAAATGAATCAATCAAGATGGGATTAAAGTGTAGACTTTAAGCTTTAATTGAACAAAATATAACAATTTAACAAAAAATATTGCATTAACCGTTCTTGAATTACAGCCATTTTTTTTTAGAGTCCGGCTCAAAAGTAATTGGACAATTGACTGATAAGCAGTTTGATGACCAGGTGTGGTGTGTTCCCTTGTTATGTCATGCCATGAAGGAGATAACAGGTCTGGAGTTGATTCCAAGCGTTGAATTTGCATTTGGTAGCTGTTCACGGGAATCTCAAAACGTGCATGTGACCACAATGTGTCAAGTCAAGATTCAAGTGGCTTTTATTGTCATTTCAACTATATACAGCTGCTACAGTACAGGGTGAAACTAAACAACGTTCCTCCAGGAACATGGTGCAACAGTAACCAACACACTAACCACATGAGATGACACAGAACTAAATAAAACCTACACTTTTCTACATAAAGTGCACACGTGTGCTAACAACGTAAGACCATACAGTAACTACTAAAACAGAACAATAGGCACAGTAAGAGACAGTGTAGCTCCGAGCAGTTCGGAGTTCTAGTGTGGAAGAATAACATTATAATAAAAGTGCTGTGAATGTAAACATAACATACTATGACAGTCTTCAGCAGGTAAGCTTATACCATATATGGACATAGTAGTTATTGTGGTAGCAGCTAGGTAAAGTAGAAGAAACTTTAGAAAGCAAACATGTTGATAGTTGGATTACATTTCAGGTAAGTGGAAAACTGTGTCAATTTAATTTTTGACCAAACAATCGCTTCAAAACTGAATGAGAGATTGAAGGGTGGTATAAATGTTCGTTGATGGCTTATTGAACCAGACTTGCACAGTGTGTGTGTGTGTGTGTGTGAGAGACGAAAAACCATGAGCCTTAATCTGAAAAGTGCTTGTGACCAAATAAACAGTTTGCCATGTAAGCTTTTTGCTTAAAGAACCGAGTCATGCTCTTTCTTATAAACTTTAACATGTGACCCATCACTTCCTTTCACACACTTGCTAACTTCCACAGAAGCCAAAAAATTTGCTGACTCACATCTCTGTGTGTGTGTGTATGTATATGTGTGTGTGTGTCTGTGTGTGTCTGTGTGTGTGTGGGTCAGGATGCTCTGGAGACAGCAGGCCGGGCCGAAGGCGGCTTCCCGCTGGACGGAGGCAGCATCGCTCACACTAAAGATCTGGATGAGGAAGGATGCCGAAGCAAGTACCACCACAGCGTCGGTGTCCTTAAGCCCTTCCGCTCCACCAGCAAGTAAGCTTTTTAGAGTGTATATATTAGGAAGGTATCTCAATACCCAATATGTTACAAAAACATGATTCCTCATTTTGCTGCTCTGTACATGAATGTTTTTTGTTTGTTTGTTTGTTTGTTTGTTTGCATTGCACCACAGTGCACTTCTGATTGGTCCAAAGGTTTTGGTTAATAATCATTAGTTCTGGCTGTAAGGCAAATCACAGGTTTATATTAATGCACTTGTTCTAATATGTTATCATTTCTATAGTAACCACTTACACACGCAGATTTTGCATAAATGGATTTAAAATGTTCAATTCGTAATATTGTGAGCAGACCTTTATTTTGCATTCATGGAAGGAGTCTCCAGTGTCAGGACTTTGTTTAAATTTTCCCCATACAGTCTTCCGGAAAGTCTTCATGATGGAGGGCTTTGTGCTTTTTTTTGGTTAACTTATTTGTCTTATTAGAGAGGTAACAAGTGTTTATAGCTGTTATAATGTAAGTCATAACAGGAACTAACTTGCTTCTTGGGCATTAAATGTCTTAAAAATGAAATGTCTTAAGGAAGCGTTTCTAAGGAAATGAAAGTCATCTTTTTTTGCTTATTTGTCTTTGCCTGTCTCAGACATGAGCACCCGGTGGACAACGCCGGTCTCTTCTCCTTCATGACCATCAGCTGGCTCACGCCGCTGGCCAAGATGGCCCACAAGAAAGGCCAGCTCCTACTGGAGGACATTTGGGCTATATCGCAGTGGGAGAGCTGTGAGACCAACAGCAAACGGTCAGTATAAAAACATGTGGATCTTCACTCCATATACAGTTACAGTGCCTTGCGAAAGTATTCGGCCCCCTTGAACTGTTCGACCTTTTGCCACATTTCAGGCTTCAAACATAAAAATATAAAATTGTAATTCTTTGTGAAGAATCAACAACAGGTGGGACACAATCATGAAGTGGAACGAAATTTATTGGATATTTCAAACTTTTTCAACAAATAAAAAGCGCCATCT
>JAFFST010046646.1:50897-62253 GCA_022414735.1 Noturus placidus | reverse complement strand
GGGGGGGGGGGGGTTGTAGCGCCTTTCTCTCTGTTGTTGGGATTGCAGTTGCATAACACCCTAAATGTAATCTTGCAGGAATAAGAGCTGAAGAACGCCAGATCCTGGAGCGAACAGGGTATTTCCAGAGTATAACTGTTGGCGTGGCTCCCATCGTCGTGGTCATTGCTAGTGTGGCAACTTTCTCCACCCATATGCTGCTAGGTTATGATCTCACTGCTGCTCAGGTAGGGTCTATTAACCCACTATCGTAAATACAAAGACACTGCACTTGTCCTGAGCATTTTATGTCCAGGAATGCTGAACATCTGTCCTCCTCCAGGCATTTACTGTTGTGACCATCTTCAATGCCATGACCTTTGCTCTGAAAGTCACCCCCTTCTCAGTCAAGTCCCTTTCTGAAGCATCTGTTGCAATGGAGCGGTTCAAGGTGAGCATTGTCCTTCCGCTTATCTCTTCGCCTAGCTCTCATTTCTACCACTTCTTATCACTTGCTCTTTTATCTTTACTTTCTGGCCCAGTTCCAGTTTGTGGATTTGATGAGTAGAAATACACGTACACATACATATACATTTACATATATTTATGAAACGATTTGCAAATGTCTACATCTGTGTGATGTTCCAGAGTGTTCTTTTGATGGCTGAGGTTAGGACAATCCGTGAGCAACCACAGAGCACGCACATATCTGTGGAACTGTGTGGGGCGAGTTTGGCCTGGGAGACGGGCGGGCACAGCGCCCAGCCTACACCACGCGGCACTCCCTACATTGGACTTAGTCAGAGAGTGGCACGCAAGAAACGATACCAGAAAGAGGACTCCAGCCATTGTGGGATGGTGGACGAGGAGCACCACGGACAGCTGTTGACTGATATACCTTCGGGAGCAGAAGACCACACTCTGCCTGTACCCACCATTAGCCAGCGGCTGCAACGGACCTTGCACTGTATCGACCTCACCATACAGAAGGTTAAAATGATATATTACTAAGACCAAATTACTAGTGAATGCACTGTTCGGGCGGCTGTGACTCATTTGGTATAGCGGGTTGTCCACTAATCGTAGGGTTGGTGGCTCGATTCCCAGCACACATGACTCCACATGCCAAAATGTCCTTGGGCAAGACACTAAACCCCAATTCGCTGCCGATGGCAAGTTAGTGCATTGCATGTCAGCTCTGCTACCATTGGTGTGTGACTGTGTGTGTGAATGGGTGAATGAGACACAGTGTAAAGCGCTTTGGATAAAAGCGCTATATAAGTGCACCATTTACTTTATGAAGGAGGATATTGATTAATTTCTTGATTGTTGCAAATCTTATACATGTATACATACATGCATGCAATACAACTCTGAAGAAGTCATCACTCTAATTAACACTAGTTGTTGTAGACGCTTCGAAAACAGAGTTCTTTCAAGGTTTTTTATGTGATAATTAAAGGTTCTTGGCTTCCTAAAAGGATTCGGTTTGGAACTTGTTCAGATATTGAAACACTATGTTGTGCGGTTTGGCATAGGACCTTTATGGGTCCCTCAGAGGGAAAGTGTAGCGTAATCTATGGTTTAAGTCGAGCCATCCTGGAGCTCCTCTCTAGTCGGTGTGTGTCCTAAACCTGTCTTTATTTTCACCATGTCATCTGCAGGGAAAGCTCGTGGGTATCTGTGGAAGTGTTGGCAGTGGAAAGACTTCGCTCATCTCTGCCATCCTTGGCCAGGTAACCGCTACTGTCTCTTTTTACCCAGTCATGACCGCTGATTCGTACAGGCTTGATATTAAGATAACAGTAAGACAGTCCCAGGACACGGGTAAGACACTGCTCTGTCTATCGATTAGATGACTCTTCTAGAGGGAACGGTGGCGGTTGATGGAAACTTTGCGTATGTGGCCCAGCAAGCCTGGATCCTTCATGCGACACTTCGTGACAATATCCTGTTCGGGAAGGATTATGAGGAAGAAAGGTGAGTTTTAGTACAAAAGAAGAACAGCTTCTATGAAATTTTTTAAAAATATTTTTGCTCCATGTAAATGTTGTCAATATTTAACAAATAACAGCAAAACTTTTCTTATGTTTGTCTAAGCAGATAAATTGTCAATATGTGAAATGTAGTTGAAAAAATATTAGAAATCTGACTGGACTGCCGTGATGCTGGAAAGACTGATTCTAGAAACCATGACATCGATATTCTTGTAGTTTCCTGTTATAAGTTGCTTAATTGCAGCACCATTGTCTATATGTTAACTGTGGAGAGTAATTAAGACTCGAGTCTTGATCTGTAAGATGTAACAGAGATGTCGTTTTCTAGGTCAGCACCTCTCCATCCCATAGTGTAAGTCCTCTGTTTTTGGTTGCCTTAGGTACCAGGCAGTTCTAAGTGCCTGCTCTCTGAGACTGGACTTGACCTTACTTCCTAACTCTGACTTGACCGAGGTAAGCCATTAAAACAAATTAACGAATCATCTAAACTTTGAATTTTAAATGTATTAGAGCTTCTGTTATTTAAAAAAATGAATCAACTCCTTCTGACCAATCAGATCCAAGAATTCAACAGCTCTGTGGTATAGTAGTATTTTTTTATGAGTGTTATGAAGAGCAAAGCTTTTCTTTTTCTCAATCACTAGATTGGTGAACGAGGGGCGAATCTGAGTGGTGGTCAGCGGCAGAGGATCAGTCTGGCTCGGGCGCTTTACAGTGACAGGGACATCTACATTCTGGACGACCCCCTCAGTGCTCTAGATGCCCATGTGAGCAACCACATCTTTAACAACGTAATTAAAAAGCAGCTGCGCGGCAAGACCATCATCTTTGTCACTCATCAGCTGCAGGTAAGGACTTTGTTCAGACTTTTGATTTGAACAAGACACTGTTGGCTCCTAGGCTTGTTGCTTGCTTTGATCCAGGCTGTCATGATCTACGTAGTCGAAACAAATTTCCTTGGAGGTATACTGCACTAGTTTGTGTAAATGGTGCAAAGGAATTTTATTTTCTCTCAGTTTGACACGATTTAATAAAGGTGTGTTTTACTCATACACTGTTATGTTCTTTTGCAAAAGTACTTGGTGGACTGCGATGAAGTGATCTTTATGCGAGAGGGGAGCATCACCGAGCAGGGTAGCCATGAAGACCTGATGAATCTGAATGGAGATTACGCAGCCATGTTTAACAACCTGCAGCTTGGAGACACTCATTTTATTGAGGTAAAACCTGCTGACCTTGTTGACATACCTAAGAGGCCAATCTGTGATTGCAAGAATGATCATAACCCAGATGGAACAACATGGAAAAGACAGCAGTGGGGAACATATCTTCCCCTCATGGTATTTATATTCTGTGCGTCATACAGTAAAGCAAGGTTATTTGCTCTGTTTCCATTTCAGTGAATTTTCTGTCGTATATGTCCGTCATTGAATTTCATGGCTAAATACACAGAACATTGGCAGCATGTGTACTAACATATACTGTATGTACTGTAGGTTCGGTGCTTGCTCTGACGTTACGCTTAATCTAGACCTCTGAACATTTGACACGGTTAAAACTTTGTAAGACTTTATTGTTGTAATACTGTAAGAATTTCTGGAACGTCCGGTTTTACCTACCTTGATCTTGCCATGAAAATAACCATTGATGTTGACATGGCATTAAAAGAACAACAAGTAAATAAACCACTGACCATTTAAGCTATTAAAGGTAATCTACATAGATTCATTTAAAAACAATTTAGCCCAAAATTTACCCAAGAAAATCTCTTCACCTTTAATCTCATTTAAAAAAAAAAATGCCAAAACCAATGACAGTGCATGAATATTAAAATCACAAACACCTCCCAAGTCCTTTGCCATTTCAGCAGGTTTAACAGTAACCAAACTTGTCCTCATATACCATAACAATCAGAAACTTTGTTGTTAATAACTACCATTACCCATCTTATTTAGGTAGTTATGGCTTGATTTTTGACATTACAAAGCGAGTTCATGTCATCTCTGATTATGTTTTACAGAACTATTTAGAAACGGATGACTGGAATGCCTGTAAAAACGCACAATATATGATAATCCTATGATTTTTTTTCATAGTTGCCAAACAAGAATGCTGGGAGTTCTCTGAAGAAACGAGGTGAAAATGCCAAGGCAGGATCTGTGAAGAAGGAGAAACCTCCCAGCACGGACAATGGTAGGTGGAGCTCTGAAGGTGTGAGTCACTAATACACGGCATCCAAACAGTATCCGTATCAGGAATATTTCAGCTCCATATTTCCTGAAGCCTGAAACCATTTTGCTACCAGCCTGCTATTGAATTTAGATCACCAAGAACACTTTCTAAATTTGGGGAAGTACATCTATATCTCACATTTATGGTTGTTGTTATTTTAACTATTAACATTATAATCTTGGGAGATAACACTGAGTACATCACTGATCATTTTTCAATTCAATTCAGTTTTATTTGTATAGTGCTTTTAGATAGATATTGATAGATAGATAGTGTCTCAAAGCAGCTTTACAGGAATAAAAACACAGTATACACACAGTAAAAGTGATAAATTATCCCAACTGAGCAAGCCACTGAGTGGCGACAATGGCAAGGAAAAACTCCCTAAGATGTTTAAGAGGAAGAAACCTTGAGAGGAACCAGAATCAGAAGGGAACACATCCTCATCTGGGTAACAATAGATATTCTTAAACAGACAATTATTGGTTTATATGTAATCTGCCTGGCTTTGTCAGAGCCAGAATTTATATCAATGATTGTGCTGGCTTTTCTACTGGTTTGCCAGTATTTTGGGGGGCATTGTGGTAGGGTTCATCAATCCATCCGTCCATCCATCTGGACTGCTTATCCTACACAGGGTCGCAGGGAGCATGGAGCCTATCCTAGGGGACGCGTGGCACAAGGCGGATGACACCCTGGACTTGGTGCCAAACCATCGCAGGGCACAATAGCATACACATTCACACATCCGTTCACTCGCTCATTAATTTGTTAACGCCAGTCAGCTTATGTCTTTGGACTTGGGGAGGAAACGGGCACCGGGAGAACATACAAGCTCCGCGGACACAGGGCGGAGGTGGGAATCGAACTCCCAACCATGGACGTGCGAGGCAAACGTGCTAACCACTAAGCCACTAATAATTTCGAGCACTATATTGATGGAGCTACAGATAGTGACATTACCTTACACTCCTAAGTCACATGTAGCACGGTTTGTGATAACATTGAGATGTGTCGTAGACAAATATATCTCACACTCTTCTTCTTCCTGCAGGTCCGCTGATGCAAGCTGAAGAGCATGGTAAAGGTTCAGTCCCCTTTGCTGTGTACAGAGTGTATATTCAGGCTCTAGGTGGTGTGCCTGTCTTCCTTTTTATCCTGGCCCTCTTCATCCTCAACATGGGCAGCACTGCTTTCAGTAACTGGTGGCTCAGCTACTGGATCAAGCAGGGCAGTGGGGTAAGAGAACATCACCTGGTGGCGTTGTGGGAGGGAGCTGTTTGTGTCTAATCCCTGAATGATTGTGAATTTTGATGTCATTTTCCTAAAAGCTAATACTCCATAATTCCTGAATCAGTTTTCCTCTTATAGTGTAGTATGAAACGTTTTCTTTCACTGTTCACTCTCACGCTTTCTCCCGATTGGCTGTGGCTCTTGCCAGTCACCGTGTACCTAACCTTCTTTTATGTTTGCAGTCAGGGCGTCATGATGTTTGATCAATCTGAGTTTGTGTGTGTCTCTGTGTATCTGTGTGTCTGTGTGTGCGTGCATGTGTGCGTGCGTGCGTGTGCTTAAATTTTCAGCCAGTTCCAACCCAACACCTTATACACTGCGTACAAATCAGAGTCAGACTTTCTTTTACAAAATGTCAGATGTCACCAGCCACTTTATTAGGAACATCACATTGATACTAAATAGGACCCCACTTTTCTGTCAGAACAGACCCAATTCTTTGCGGCATGGATTCCACAAGGTGTTGTAAACATTCCTTTGAGATCCTGGTACATTCCCCACACCATTACACCACCAGAAGCAGCCTAAACTATTGACACAAAGCAGGTTAGGTCCAAAGATTAATGGCGCTGATGCCAAATTCTGGCCCTGTCATCTGCATGTTACAGCAAACATCTGGATTTATCTGTCAAGGTGACCATTTTCGGTCCAGTTTCAGTGAATCTTTGCCCACTGTAGCTTCTGATTGCTGTTCTTGGCTGACAGGAGTGGAACCTGATGATATAGTCTTCTGTAGTTGTAGCCCATCCACCTCAAGGTTTGACATGTTGCTCACCACGGTTATAAAGAGTGGTTATTTAAGTTAGCCTTCCTGTCCATTCGACCCAGTCTGGCCATTGCCCTCTGACCTGCCTCAATGCATTTTCACCCTCAGAACTGCCACTCGCTAATTGTATTTTTGGTTTTTAGCACTGTTTTGTGTAAACTCTGGAAACTGCTATGTGTGAAAATCCCAGGAGATCAGCAATTTCTGAAATATTCAAACCGGTCTGTTAGCACCAACAATCATGACACGGTCAAAGTCAATGAGATCATATTTTTACCCATTCTGATGTTAGATGTGAACATTAACTGAAGCTCTTGCATCTGCATGAATTTATGCAATATGCTGCTGCCACATGATTGGTATATAATTGCATGATCCCAACCATCCCACCCCACCATTTTTTTAAACAAAGACTACTATGGTTTAAATATTTAGTTAAAACACTGTAGATCTTTGCCTACTTGTTGGTACAGCTATCGTGAGCATTGTGTTTGTATCAGCATGTGAAGGTTTGGATCAATGTAACCTCATTCATTTGTGTGTTTTTCTTGTCAGTTTATGCATTTTTATTGTGTAATTTTGTTAGACTGTACAGCACTTTGGTCAGCTGTGGCTGTTTTTTAAATGTGCTTTAGAAATAAAAGTACCTTGCCTTGCCTTGAAGTAATGCTGCCCAGATACAAAAAGCAGATAGAATGGGAGCTTGGCATGTAAATATTTAATTGGCTATTTATGTGACACTATGGAGAGTATCCTCATTACAAGAGGACATGCAGCAGAGACATTGTCAGGGTTTCAGATTGAGGGAGTTCTCTTCCACTGGATAAGTGATAACGTCATTGGTGATCTGGCCATGTTCTTGTTAAAGCATGACATCAATGTTACATAATGTAATTACCATTGGGCATAATTATGCACAGTGCAGAGCCTACATGTGACTCAGTCTTGTCTTGCTACTCCTTTTACATGTGCAGAACACCACTGTGTTTGTGGGGAACAGCTCGATGGTGAGTGACAGCATGCGGGACAACCCTCTGATGCGGTACTATGCTGCTATATACACCATGTCCATGGGCATTATGCTCTTACTTAAATTCCTCAGAGGAATCATCTTCGTCAAGGTGAGCTTGTGTTAGGTTAGACATTGAAAAATTAAATATATATACATATATAGAATGTTTTGAATAGCATGTCTTTGTCCTGCCTTCTCTGATTACTTGTATTCAATATTTTTGCCAGGTAACGCTGCGTGCCTCGTCTCGACTTCATGATGATCTCTTCCAAAAGATTCTTCGCAGCCCTATGAAGTTCTTTGACACCACACCCACAGCACGGATCCTCAACCGATTCTCCAAAGACATGGATGAAGGTATGGCCTGATTCAGTTACAAATGTAAGAGAACTGCCCTTTTTCTTCTTTCGTCAATTTGTTCAGAGTAAATTTTATTCCCAGGCCTGCTGGAAAGCCAATGTTGGTCCCTTGAGTCAAACCCTGAAGTCTACTAGTCAGCTCTGTGTTTGGATTGGAAGTCATGTTTTATATAAGAGTCTGGAAATGAGTAAATTTAATGCAAAACAGACTTGGTTAAGGGGAAATGTGATTGGAGTAACAGAAAAATTATGAACTGGGTGGTAGTCTTCGAATCCCGCCTCCGACCTGTGTGCGCAGAGTTTGCGGGTTCTCCCTGTGTACTCCGGTTTCCTCCCCCCAATCCAAAGAGATGCGTTGTAGGCCTATTTGTCATTTCCAGAATGTCTGTAGTGTGTGAATGTGGGTGCGATTGAGCCTCCCGATGGGTTCGCACCCCATCAGGGTGTCCTCTGCCTTGTGCACTGAGTTTTCTGGGATAGGCTCCAGGCTCCCCCACTACCCTGTGTAGGATAAGTGATTTGGAAAATGGATGGGTTGTCCCCAGAATGGAGATAAAACAAAGTGTCCATCCACAACTTGTTTGTTGCAAAAGAATTTTTTTTTAATGCAAATGTTTCAGCTGAAATCTTTTGCAAACTCTTGCACTCTTGTCATTTAATGCTTTCTGTCTTTTTCTCATCTCAGTGGACACACGTCTGCCGTTCCAGACAGAGATGTTCATCCAGAACGTGATCCTGGTGGTGTTCTGCCTGGGTGTGATCAGCAGTATCTTCCCATGGTTCCTGGTGGCTGTGGGCCCACTGGTGCTCCTCTTCATTTTGTTGCACGCTGTCTCTCGGGTCTTCATACGTGAGCTCAAACGGCTAGACAACGTCACACAGTCACCTTTCCTCTCCCACATCATCTCCAGCATCCAGGGCCTGAGCACAGTGCAGGCCTACGGCAAGGGAGATGAGTTCCTCAGCAGGTAAGGCTCCGTCTGAAACCTCCAATATCATCACTCTAAAACCTCCAATATCATCATCATGTACTTATATACAGTTAATAGGTTGATGTTTACTGGTCCATATGACATAGAGTTGTTCTCTTCAACATATTCCTTGTAAGACTCAAGAATAATCAAGCTTGATTTGATTTGATGTTAATACCTAGTGTCTAAAAAGAAAACATCTAAATACTGGGAGCAATATTTAGAGCGATACCTCATTTACAATCCTGCCAGACATAGTATTTTTAGAACACTGGAAGGGTAGAGCAAACACGTGCTTTCCTTGAGACACATGATGTGTTCTTGCGAAATGTTGCTCACGGCAGCACTCGGAGCATATCATAACACACTCGGAAGAAAGCGCTATCTGCCCTGTTCTGCATACATGATGCCCATGATAAATCAATCCAATCTCCCAAAACCATGTGGAATAATGTGTTATCGTCTGATAAGACCAAAGTTGGACCTTTTGGCCATAACACCATCAACACAGTGAAGCATGGAGAAGGTGACAGTATCATACTCTTGGGCTGTTTTTCTTCAGCTGGAACTGGGGCTGGAGGGAATAATGAATAGCTCCAAATGCCAGTCAATTTTGGGCACTAAACCATAAGGCTTCTGCTAATGGCTTTACCAAAAACAAGTTCAAGTTTTTGGAATGGCCCAGCCGGAGTCCAGACCTGGATCTAATCAAAAATCTGTGACGTGACCAGAAGAGGGCTGTGCAGAGGAGATGGCCAGCCAATTTGACAGAGATAGAAATCGTTTTGTGCACAGGGATGTTCATTCCAGTTAAGGGAAATTGTAATTCTACAGCATATAAAAACATCCTATACAATTGTGTACCTCCAACATTGTGGCATCAGTTTGGGGAAGAACCATATACTGTATGGGTGTGATGGTCAAGTGTCCACAAGCTTTTGTCTGATCAGGGGTAACTGCCACCTCACAGATCATAGGTCCTCAGTTTGAGCCTGAGCTGTGTGGCGTTTCATTATTTCCTCTAAGGTTCTCAAGTTTCCTCCCCTGTCCAAAAACATGCTAGTTGGGTGGATCGGCTGCTCTAAATTGTCCCTAGGTGTGAGAGTGTGTGTGTGTGTGTGGCTCCCTGTCGTGGACTGGTGACCAGTCCAGGTTGTATTCTTGCTACAAGTCAAGTGTTCTAAGGATAGGTTCTGAATCCACTGTTTGGTTACTGAAGATGAATGATTAAATGTCTGATCACTAGTGCAGAACCTTAACCACACTGATTGATTCCATTTCTTCTCCGTTGCTTTTCCTCAGGTATCGGGAGCTGCTGGATCAGAACCAAGCCCCGTTTTACCTGTTCAGCTGTGCAATGCGCTGGCTCGCTGTGCGTCTGGATGTGATCAGTGTCGCACTTATCAGCATCACAGCACTGATGATTGTCCTCATGCACGGACAGATCCCCCCTGCATATGCAGGCCTGGCAATATCTTATGCTGTTCAGGTGAGTGCGAAAAACAAGGAATGTGATTCAGTCTATAGACGTTTATGGATTTGAATATACAGTGCCTTGCGAAAGTATTCGGCCCCCTTGAACTGTTCGACCTTTTGCCACGTTTCAGGCCTCAAACATAAAGATATAAAACTGTAATTTTTTGTGAAGAATCAACAACAGGTGGGACACAATCATGAAGTGAAATTTATTGGATATTTCATAGTGTAAATGTGATTGTGCCCTGCGATGGACTGGCACCCTGTCCAGGGTGTACCCCGCCTTGTGCCTGATGCTCCCTGGGATAGGCTCCAGGTTCCCCGTGACCCTGAAAAGGAGTAAGCGGTTGAAGATGGATGGATTTCAAACTTTTTCAACAAATAAAAAACTGAAAAATTGGGCCGAATACTTTCGCATAGTTCAAGGGGGCCGAATACTTTCGCAAGGCACTGTACGTGTTCTAGATTGGATGGGGTTTGGCTGGAGTGCTTATTTTGTTTCTTTATTCTGTAGTATTATAGCACTTTTATAGTACAGTAGACTGCCATGGGTTTCATTTGGTTCAGGCAATCTAAAAATAAATTTAAAAAATGTAACCCATCATTGGTCTCAAAGAGCAGCACTTGCATAATTATTGTGTCTGTCTCCCTTAGCTGACCGGTCTGTTCCAGTTCACCGTCCGCCTTGCCTCTGAGACCGAAGCTCGCTTCACCTCAGTAGAGAGAATCCACCACTACATTAAGGTATTAAACAGAGTTTTGCTTAGTTATAACACATATGACACTCCTCATTCATGACTAGTACAGTTTTTCCATGTTCACTAATCTGTAATGAGTATTTGTTCCCTGCCATGAATTCATGTTCTCTTCAGACCTTCTAACCTTCATGCATTTTGTGTAGGAGCTCTGCATTTTAACGTTGTGGTACATTGGTGCGCGTTATCACTCAAACATATGTCAAAAGACCAGTCCTTTATTTCTCATCCAATAAATATTGAAAGATGAATCTGGTCTTTCAGACAGTTTTGATGGGGTGTGTTAAACTGATATTAACTGATCCTATGGAAACCCCTCCCCCTTACCCCATCTCGCATTAGTAATGTTTTGGCCGGTGCTCTCGGCTCAACTCCGTTTTCACACTTGAAACAGACGACGACTCGACACGTTCATGGTCACATCTGTCAAGATTTGCAGTGCGAACCGTGCTTTATTTACAAACAGTGTCAAACAGTGTAATCCCAAACTTAAATCCAACAGAGGTAATCCAGAGA